>PVJA010008018.1:0-66121 GCA_004027025.1 Myocastor coypus
GAGGTGGGTCATGCCCACACACTGTACTCTGTAGAACGATTGTGAGGACAATATGCAATATGTCAACTTTCAAAGAAAAGAAAGGGGAAAAGAAAAAATAATAATAATAATGTTGATTTAGAAGGGTTAATGTTTAATTGTTTGATCAATCTTATATACCTATATGTATTAATCTAAACTGATCTGATGATGAAAATATATAATATAACTTGTGTTAAATTTAAACAATAAAAAAGGAAAAATAATAATAATAATTTTCTTTTCTATACAAGGTCTTGCTACACAGTTCAGACTTATAATGATCCTCCTGTCTCAGGCTCACCAGCACTGGAATTATAGTTGTGTACCACCACACCTGGTTTCATTTGCTGGCTTGGGCATGCAGTACCAGGGATCAAACTCAGGTCCTTGCACTTGCCAGGCTGGAGCTTAGACTGTCAAGTTATCTCCCAAGCTCTAGAATTTAACTTTCATACAATTAAATAGAAAATGTATTTGTTGACAGAGAATTGTAGGTATATGTAAACCTTATCCAGAAAAACTGAATCTGCTGAGTTCCAGAATACTGTGTTTTGCATACATATAGATGTTTCATAAATATTCACATACCTCTTAAAACAATAAATATATTTTATATGACATGCATAATAAGCCCCAGCTAACATGGATAAGAGAGAATTTTGATTCATTATTGCCTTTTATCAATCTGATTTAACAAATTTTTAATGCCTTTTTTGTACACAGTGTTATGCAGGATCTCATCCTACTATACCAAATAAAGTGGAAGGAACACTCCAGCCCTTCTGGGAACTTATTAGCTCCTTCCAGGGGCCAGCAATACTTTGTTGATTCTAAGATTATTCATTGTTCTTGGTTAATATATTTAAGTGAGAAATGTCATGCTGACATAAGAGGATGTGGCAAAGGGGGCTGAGGAAATGAGTGTGACTTGTCAGTCACAAGATCCTAGTGCAGCATCGGGATTCTGCATGTAGGGCCTCTCGGGGGTTCCCATGAGATGCAGATGGCATTAAAGGGATCTGCCACCAGGGAAATCCACCCTCCTGTGTGAGTCTGCATGGCAGTCAGTGCTGCTTCAGAATGCACTGTGTGCTTTTAGGGTTGGGGATTTGGCTCAGTAGTAGAATACTTACCTAGCAAGCTAGAGGCCCTGGGTTCAATCCTCGGCAACAAAAACAACAAATAAAGCCATCCCTAAAACACAATTTAACCAAAAAATACAATAAAATCAAAAAAAGACCAAAACCAAACAAGGCAACCACAGTGTGTGCTTCCTTTTTGCATTTACTCATTTTCCCTTTATTTGGCCTGAGTTCTCTCTGCAGAGCTGGTTTATTCTATGCTCATTGACTTCCCACTTTTCAAATAAACTTCTGGCGATATTCTTGGCTTTTCTCCTCCAGTTCTTTGTTCCAGTCAAGAAGGACTGGGATCCTCTTGCTTAGCAAGCCGTCTCTAAAGAAACCACCCTTCAACTATTGCTCTTGACCCAGACAAACTCAGGACGCAGCTGTCACTGTCAAGGTATGCTCAAGACTTAGTCCCTGTTTGTGTCATTCCAGTTAAATTATATGCTTTGCGATGCTGCAGGTAATGATTAATTACTTTACATTAATTACATTACAATGAACTACTACTCAATTTTATGACATTGAAAAGGAAAATATTGTTTGTCAAAAAATGAACTGAAATTAGATATCAAGTTTTACACAAAATAATGAAGCAAATGTTTGTCTGGAAGAAATGTTCATAATTTTGTTTTGTAATTCTGTAAGTATTTCATCAAAAAGCAAAATACTCAAAATTATTCTAAAAAAAGAATTTTCCAAAAAGATGAAGATGTATTGTATTTACACACAAAGATACACACTATATAGATAGAGACAGAGATAGGCAGAGAGGGAGAGGGAGAGGGAGAAAGAGACACAGAGACAGAGACACAGAGATAGACAGACCAGACAGACAAGGAGACAGACAGAGAGACAGAAAATTACACACTAAGTGCTTCAAATAAGGAAACACTGCCAAATGGACAATTAGAATGGACAATTTCAAGTCAGCGGAAAGCTCTGACTACCGTTAAGGAGTTGATATTTAATTGACAGTATTGCTAGCATTGCTTTCCCTCTTTAGTTCCAGATGAGCAAAATAGCACACATATTTCACTGGAAATCTGAGGAAATGATGCATTTATAAAACTAGTAGGTGGCAGTGCAAGGCTGCCTGCATCCAAATTGAAATGAATAGTTTGAAGAATGTTGGGCTTTAATAGAGGTCTAGAACAGATTTAAAATCAAAGTATGACTTGAAGTTTGTTTGAAATTTTTTGTTGAATTTGGGATGAAAGAAAAGACACTATAGATGGGACAGAGATCACAAGAAGACATGTAGAATCAAATAAGTTCTGGTATATTTAAGAGGTGAAGAAGACATTGAAAAATATAGTTTGGAGAAGTGTCATGAGTCTAGACTGATTCCCTGCAGCTCCAGATGAGAAAGACTGAGTCAGGGGCCCGGCGGGATGGCTCAGTGGTCTAAAGAGACTGCTTGGGGAAGCTTGGGCAGCTTCAGGGACCACGGTTCGATCCCCGGCACCACATGCTGGGCCAGCCCTGCCCTCGGGGCGGGCTGAGCCGGCCATAAAAAATGAGTGAATAAACAAACAAAGGTTCTGAAACAAGAAAAAATAATAAATAAAATTTAAAAAAAAAGAAAGAAAGACTGAGTCATATCCACAGTTGACAAGGATGACATGATACTTTTTTTCCTTTTGAGAGAATATTTTATTGTATTTTGAATTCTATATTTGCAATTATGTCTCTTAGTCTTTTAAAATACCTTTCCATTGTTTTCAACAGCATTGCTTTTGTTAAAAAATAACTGATAGCATTTTCATCAATCCTTTGAAGGTACTGCAGTTTCTTTATCAATTTTAAAAACTTCTTGACCACTCCTTGCATATACATTGCTTCTGCCCAAATCCCCTTCTCCTGTGCTCCTTTGATGCTGATGCCATGTGTGCTCAACTTGATTCTCTGCATCACAGACACTTGGCCTCTGTTTTCCTCTGTGCTTCAGTTTAACTTACTGAGGTCTTAAGTGTGAATATTATGATTCTCAATTCAGTGATCACCAGTTGACTATTTTGAATAGATTCCAATTCTCCAATAAAGTTATTAAACTTCTGCTTGACTATATTGAACATGCTAATGCTATTCCAAAGTCATTGTGTGATAATCTTAATAGCTAGCTCAAATGTGTGGTTATTTATATTGCCCACGTTTTTGTTTTCCTTATCCCAAGTTTTGGTTTATAGTCCTATGACTTCACAAATCTTGTCACTTTTGATTCAATGTCAAACATTAAAGCAATTATAAAAGCTCTGGGGAATGTCACCCTCTTCTGATCAGAATATGTTCCTTTATCAGCCACAATGAGGGTGAGTTATTTTACTGCAATCAGGGATTAAGCCAAATTAAGTTTGGTTACCTTTACAGAACATTCAATAATTTTTCTTATCTTTCTGTTATACCCAAAGTTTAGTGTTCCTAGGATTTTAGGCACAAGCTCTACTTGTTCACTAGGAAATCAAATCCTGACAAAGCCTTAAGTGTAACTTGTGTCCTGGAAAATTCTGATCTCCATTTTATCTACCTTCAGATTAGAGTGGTAGTCTTCTGCGTAATGTAGTTTAATCATTGGCAAATATCTCAGGAACAAAACTATATGTGTTTGAAACCCTCAATACTTATTTCCCTCTATCCATGGAAAATTGACAAAGGACATGTTATCTCTGCCCTCTAGAGTGGCTGTTTTCCTGAACAAAGCCTAACATTTTCAGCTGCTTGCTACAGCCAGAAGCACTGGTTATAGTTTGTCTGCTGCCATATTTGCGTCTATATAGAATCTCAGACCTCTTTACCCTGATTTCTTCAGTTGTTCAGTGAGGCATTTAAATTCAAGAGTTTTGCATCTTGCTTATTCTTGCCCAACAGAAAACTAGACCGTCATACTCTGCAGAGAAACTTCTATAAGGTTTTGAATAATAGATTAATATAAAAAACATATAAGGCAAAAAAGAGGAAACAAGCAAATTAATTAAGATGGAACAGATCTTTTTCGGGGGTTAGGGGGTAAGGGTCTCACTATGCAGTTCAGGCTAGCCTTGAGCTCTCACTTTGGTAGCCCATGCTGGTGGTGTTTTTGTTGTTGTTGTTGTTTTTATTTTTAACTCATTGCATTTTTCCTTTTCTTTTCTTTACTTTTATTAGTTTTAATAAGAAATAACAATGTATAACAATGTGACAGTTTCAAAACATGTTAGTAGCACATTTCAATATTTGATACAATGCATATTGTTGTCCTTCTATTAGTTATACAGAGCACAGGGTGTAGATGTTATAATTTCTCAATCATTATTGGTCTTGAACTCACACTGATCCTCCTGCCTCAGCCTCCAAAGTGCTGGGATTATAGGAATGCACCATCACACGTGGCTGGAATGAATCTTGGCATAGTAAAAATTGTAGGAAAACTTAGAACTCTGAGAATGTTATCTTTATCTTTAGACCTCCATGTGAGAGTTCTAGTGCCCTATCAAAGTGATGGGGATAAGCCTTTTAAAGGAGGAGTGGCTTATTTTGTCTTATGGTTTCAGGGCTCCAGTCTATGATCATTTTGTCCTTCTGCCTGGAGTTTGTGGAAGGAATAAGGAAATCATAATTCTTGGAGGGAGTGTATGACCAAGGATGTCTGCTGGGCTTTCTGCAAGGGAAAAGAGCAAGAAGGTGATCCAGTAACCCTGCAAAAGTCATGCTTTCAGCAGCCAAACTTCCTCTCCCACAATGGTTTTAGCTAGCTCCATAGAGTGAGGACAACCCTTCAATACATGGATCTTTAAGGCCCAAAGCATAGCAACCAAGGTAGATATTCTTCTTTCAAAGATAAACTAACAAAACAGTCAGGTATTAGTACTGCATTTGTTACCCCAAGATCTACATATCTCTTGCATGGAATAGTGCAGCTTTCCTTTGCCATCTCTAAACTTCAGTTGTTTGGCCTATCAAATAAGAATAATCATATCAAGAGATAAGATAAAAATGCAATAGGATTGACCTACTAAAATTTTTTACAGTTACTAAATTTCTGTGTAAAAAAAAAAAAAAAAAACGTGTAGTTTTTTTAATCATATTCTGCAGGGCTTTATTAGAATATCAATGACTGATAGAAAAAAAAAAAACAGTTCCATATTAAGTCTAAGGCATTTGATATTTAGAAAGACAGTGATATTAAGCTTAACTGCTTATGTTATAGGGTGATAATATTACTAAGTTTCTTTTCTGGAGGGTTAATGACTCAAGTTTACAGACCAAAAAATTAGAGATAAAAAAGGGCTACAAGGACAGCTAGCCCTTCAAGGTCAGTGAGGAATAAGAGAACCTGAACTGTTATATCCTATAACTCAGTCGTGTCCCAAATTTCCTGTTCAAGGAGATTATGGGGCTATAGAGAAAAGGGATCAGTGATGTGTACTGTGCCAAGGAGAGTCACCTAGAGAGAAAACATTCTCTTAAGCTCTCACAGAAAGCAAATTGGTCAAGCAATGGCTGTGACTTATCCGGACAGCTGACACTGACAACAGTTCTCCAAAATACTGTACATGGTTTCAGAGTAAATCCTGAGGTGACTTGATTGATCTTGTCAGATACAAAATGTAACATTTTTTGTTATACAGGTCTTGCTTTAACGTGGTCTTAACTATCCAACAGCAAAGTCTAACCAGGAGGTATAAAAAGGAAAATTATATTAAATATGCTGAGCTTAAAAGGTTCAAGTCAACAACTTCAGACATTGTCAGATCTGCTGATACCCATTGCTATTATGGACTATTGGAATACATATACAGCTACTTTCTCTTAGTTCAATGAGAAGAAAGGTTTGTACTAACAGTGTGTAGAAAAGATGTCATGTCTGTATCTTGTACTCTGAACAACTACTATGAGACAACAATATGCCATGTATTAATTATTGTCACTGTCCTACTAACCTGTTTTGAAACTGTCTCATTGGTATTTCTTTCTCATTAAAATTAATAAAATAAAAATAAAATAAGAATAATTATGTCTGTTTCATAGAATGACGATATTTGAGATAAGAGCACATGAGAGCATCTCAGTAGAGGTAGATAGATATTTAGAGTTCACTGGGTTATGTTATAATCATGTATGACCAGACACAGAGACATGGAAGTGAATGTCATGAAGGAAGAATATTTTTATATATTCAGACTATGGAGGTATGAGCCATGCGATGCCATGCAGACCCACTTAGAGAAGCACAAGGGAGCAGGTGGATCAGGTGGAAAAGACTCCACTGTGATTTTTATTGAAAGGATGGTGAGTCAGGGTGAGATTCTTGGCCCTGGCTAATGGAAGCAATCTCAGCAGCCAAAGAGGCAGAGCCCTTCCCTGGTCTTTGGTGCCTGGACCTGGATGACTAAGCAGGTGATTGGTGGCTCCGCTGGAGTGTGAGCACCTGATAAGAAGGTGGTGTGAGGATGGACTCTCAGAGAGGGTGAACACTCCCAGGCTGCAAGGCCTTAGCATACCAAAGCTTTGAAATAGGTGACCAAAAACATGATTATTAATGAAATATCAAAATGTAAGAAGCATCTTCTTAATGTGTTTATGGAAAGCAGTGAAAAACTATCAAAGTTTAAATCCTACCTTCCTTGCTTATGATGGCATATGTGGACAGACCCTTAGCTTAGATCTTCAGTCTCCCACAAGTTGGTGCTGTTTATAAAAAAGCTGCAGAGGGTGCGCCTGATAGCTCAGTGGACTAATGTGGCTGCGTAAGCAGAGTGCAGGGACCACAATTCAATCCCCAGCCTGCCATGCTGGCCCCACCCCAGGGGTGCGCTGAGATGACAGTGAGACTAGGCGTGGTGGCGCACACCAGTAATCCCAACATTTGGGAGGCTGAAAGAAGGAGAATCGCTGTGAATCCAGTCTGTGTAGTGAGACCCGATAGACTCTGTTCTAAATTCATTAAAAAAGCTATACAATGTGATGTTATTAGCAATAGTATTTCAATTCACAATAATTCTTTTTAATGTATTTGATACAGGGTCTCACTATGCAGTTTGGACTCATATTGATCCTCCTGTTTTCAGCCTCCTGGCATTGGGATTACAGTCATGTGCCACCATTCCTGGACTCAATCACTGGTTCAGCAGTGGGGCTTGTGGTGCCAAGGAACAAACCCCAGTCAGTCTTACCGGCCCTTCAATTAATAAATAATTTTTAATTTTAAATTTTTAAATGTTTCCAGGCAGCTCTTGCTTATTATATGAGCAATGATTTTCTAATAAAAGTCATAACAGAAGCATATTTTTAAAACAACATATTTGACACATTATGTCCATTGTTTGTATTTATTGAATTCTCTAGCTTGACTATAAACACATTTTTCATTTGGGCAATGTTCAAGTCTTCAAAACTAACAAATTAACGTCTGTGTTGAATATGAATATTTGGGGGAGGTCAGAAAACTTAACAGTTCTTAAGTCCATTAGTTCCATAATTACTAAGAAAAGTATCTCTACATAGCATAATTCTAGTTTTCTAAAAACTGAGCAATTAAAAAAAAACCTCAGAAATTTATAATTTACTAAAGCAAAATCAAAGTATATCATGAAATATAAGGAATTCTGTTCTGATCATTATATTAAATTATTTTTACAAAGACCACAATATATTTGCACATTAAATAAACATTCTCCTGGCAGAAGTGAAGGACGAACAACTATTAATGACATTTAACACAAAATCTTTCCTCAGATCTATGCCAAGATAGCCAACCAAACCTGGTGTGTGGCAGACACCTGTAATTCTAGCACTGGGGAGGCTGAGATGGGAGGATCATTACAAGTTTGAGCTGCATAGTGAGACCCTTCACCAAATCAATAAAGCAACAAAAGATTTTTTTAAAAGAAAAAGAAAAATTGTAGAATCCGAGCAGGGAAAGAAGCACCTCTTGTGGAGACTTCTTGTTATGCAGATCAACACTGCTTTGTGACCACTGCACTGTAGAATGCTTCATTACTTCCATAGTCCTAGGTCTTTGCTGACTTGCATTTAAACATGTAAAGAAAATACAAGTGGCTTCTATCTCCTTTCTATGTACTCTTCGTAAGCCTACTTATACCAGTAGATTCCTATTGAGGATCTTAAAAGATCTAGTCTTCTCCAGAGATTTAAGATACTTATGCTAAGTAAGATGTGGGATACAAACTTGGTCTGGGGTATTGGGAGTATCTAAGAAAGTGAAGTTGAGCAACTGAAAAAGCAAATATTCAATATTCAACATCCAATACCTTATCTATTTTTCTATTTGCTTTTGATGCTGTTTTTATTCTTCAAAACAAAACAAATAATTTTTTTTTTTGTCTTTTTTTGAGACAGGGTCTCGCTATGCAGTTGAGGCTGGCCTTGAGCTCACTTTTGTAGCCCAGGCTGGTCTCGAACTCGCATCGATCCTCCTGCCTCAGCCTCCCGAGTGCTGGGATTACAGGCGTGTGCCACCACGCCCAGCAATAATTTTTAAAAAGTAAAGAAGAAGAGAAAACAGAAAAAGTTAAATTTTCTTGATAGCAAGTACTAATAATCAACTATTTGTCCAGTCTTACATAACTATTTCTGCTAATCTGAGCAAAAGATCTGACAATAAAGATAGATAATATAACAACCATTTTTAATCAGCTATTCTTGTTTCAAGAATCCCTAACATATGTACCACTGTACATTGTTCTATTTCTGTCTTTGTTTCTGCTATT
Organism: Myocastor coypus; assembly: GCA_004027025.1. NCBI lineage: Eukaryota > Metazoa > Chordata > Mammalia > Rodentia > Myocastoridae > Myocastor > Myocastor coypus. The sequence continues at coordinate 8,858 of PVJA010008018.1, forward strand.
TGTTTTTTCTTTTGTTTTTACTCTTCAAAATCAGATTAATTAAATTAAAAGTAAATTAATAAAGTGAAGAGTTCAAGATTCTATGAACTTCATTCTAGTTTCAAAAGAAAGCTTAACTCATTTGTTTACCATGGGATTCCATAAAAGCATATGTTTGAAAGCATTCCTGTGACTTTAAAAGCTTGGCAAGTTGAAAACTACAGTTCCATATAGCTTTTCTTGGTAAGAGAAATATTTAATAAATTTATTATGGTATAAAATAATTTACCATGACAAAACACTATTTTCTTTGGAGCTTTTTCTTTAGCTTCCTTGGTACGGGAGTTATATTCTGAGAAATACAATTAAAGTCAAACTTGTGACTAGGGACTGACTTGGAAAAACGGAATTTCCTGAAATAGTCACACTGTGTTCCCAGCTTCCAAGTGACTCTCACAAAAGTAATGATGAGAGTTGAGCCTTGTGCCAGCATTGCTCTATGTTTAGTGTTGCCATAGCTCATTACCATAGGCTTGATTACTCACAGAGGAAAGACCTCACATTTCTGGGAGATGGGAAGTCCATATCAAGATGGTGGTATATTAGTCCATTTTCTATTGCCATAACAAAATACACAAGGCAGAATATTTTATCAAGAAAAGAGGCTTATTTTACCTCCTACTTTGATGCTGAAAGTCCAAGATGGAGTAGCTCCTCTCATTTGTCCTGTGCTGTAGGCCTTCTTGACTGCCTGTCATCATGGCTAAAGGCATCATGTTGGGAATGTTCAATTGGGAGACAGGAATTCAGAGAGAGACAGAGCAGCCAGTGTTGCTCTTTCTAACACAGCACACTCCCACAAGAACTAAGGAGAGTACTACAGGAACTATATAAATTTCTTTTGGAGAGTGGCAGCCCCAATCACGGTACCTGACCACCTTGCATGAAGTCCCACCTCTCACTGGCTTCATCATCTAGTTATCATTGAACGAGCGCTCAAGCTTCCAACACATAAACCTTTGAGGGAAACACTTGAGCTGTATCTAAAACAGCATCGATTGAGGATCTTCTTGTTACCCTGTAACATGGAGGCATAAAGGAACATAGGTACCTGAGTCTCTTAATCTTCTCTTACAACTACTAATTCCACTAGAGGAGCCTTGTTCTCTGTCTTCATACAACCCTAATTATTTTCCAAGGTCCCACCTCAAAAGATTATGCTCATAAGTGAAATAAATCAGACCCACATGTGTAAACATCGTATTGTCTCCCTGGTGTAAGAAACTGAAAGAGGGGCTAGGGAGATAGCTCAGTATAGATTAAGCCCTTGCCTAACAAGTGCAAGGGCCTGAGTTCAATTCCTGGTTCTGACAAAATAAAACAAGAGAAACTGAAAGAGTAAATAAGATCCAAAACATACAATATATATTGTGAAAGGGAAAGATAATGCAACTTCTCAAAAGGAAAGAGTGCACTGGGGAAACAGCACAGCAGTGTGAGCACCTTCCTGGCAGGCACAAGTTCTTGAGTTCAATCGCCAGTACAAAAAAAAACCAGAAAAGTAAAGAAAATAAAAGGAAAGAAAAGCAAGGAAAAGAAAAGAATTACTGTGATGGGAAAAAGGAGAAAAGAAGATGAAGGAAGGGAAAATATATCTTCTCTTCCTTCTTTTAAGATAATTGTACTACCAATTTTTATTGTTTTATTGAAAGGAACAGTTAGAACATAATTTTTGAGCAACTTTATATGCTTTTACCTGGTAATCAGAACAACTACTTTGAAGACAACATTATGTAATATACCAACCATTGTTGAACTCCTATCATCTTGTTTTTAGAAATTCTATTTTGTTTCTAATGTTATTACCTTTTTATTATCTTTAAAATAATTAATTCTGGGCCAGTGAGATAGCTCAGCAGTCTAAAGTTCCTGCTTAGGTAAACTTAGGCAAGAGCGGAGACCACAACTGCATACCTGGTACCATATCCTGCATTAACCCTGCCCCTGGGGTGGGCTGAGCCAACCCAATAAATAAAATAATTAATTACTTTTTAAACCCACTATCATATAAGTGACATGAGGTTCATTGACCATTGATTTGACTTTGAGAGACAGATTCAAACTGTAGCAGCCAGCTCCTGATTTCCTTCTTGGTACATCAGCTCATTTGATTTTTTTTTTTTTTTTTTTTTTTTTTTTTTTTTTTTTTTTTTTTTTTTTTTTTTTTTTTTTTTTTTTTTTTTTTTTTTTTTTTTTTTTTTTTTTTTTTTTTTTTTTTTTTTTTTTTTTGGCGGGGGAAGGGTCTATAGGGTGTTCAGGGTCTCGCTACTAGATTGGACTTGTAGTGATCCGCCTGCTTACAGCCTCCCAAGAGCTGGGATTATAGGTGCTCACCACCACGCCTAGTCTCAATTGCCATCTCAGCATGCCCCAGGCATAGAACCGGCACAGCAGGCCTGGGTTCTAATCCCTGTGCCTGCTTGCAGGTGCTTTAATCCACTGAGCTATTTGGCAGGTCCTCATTTGATCATTCTAACAACACTGTCAAGTACGCATTATTTTTCAGACAATGATAGTGAGCAGCAAAGAGAATAAGGAATTTCCCCAAGGTCAGCTGCCTATTTTAGCAGTGGAGCTGTTACTGGAAATATGGAGTCAGTTTCCAAAGTCAATGATTTCCCACTGCTCTGAAATTTTATCTCCCTAGATTAAGTCTTTAATGCCAGCAATGACTCAGAAATTAAGTGCAAGTGTTTATACCTTGCAAGTTAAGGGAACTAAAGGTTGGAAACGTGAAGTAACACGTCCAGTGGAAGTTAGTCAGTGACAGAACAAAGATCCAAATGGGTCACAGCTGATTTCATATCTTCATTTTCTTTACCTTGTTTGGCTTTATCTGATAGTAGAGCTAGGTTCAGATGACTTCACCACCTGAGCAAATCATTTCGTAAAGTTTACTCATGCACAAGGCTTTAATTATAACTGCCTTGAGGTATTGTCCTAGTGGAACGGAAGACACGTATGTGAGCTGTATTGTATGATGCAAATATTAGGTGTATTTGCCTAAGTTATTTTGGCACAGATTGTTCTTCCCATGATGCGTTTCACCTATTTCTCAATATTTGCAAAGGCTAGGAGGAAGAAATATATCTTTAAACAATGTTAATTTCATCCCACGGCTTTTGATTATTCATCCCTCTGAGTGATGCAGTCTCATTACATTCAGTCATTTGCTCTAAATGCTTGGCAGGCATCCAAACAGTTATTTGTTCAACTCAATCTAAGTTTATTGTCTTCAATAAATCACACCTGACAACTCGTGCTTTAAAATGGTCTTTAAAAGTGGGTGCTAACGTGACATTGTCAATTTCAAAAAATCATGGGTGATTTTAAGGCTTTTAACAAAACAACTTCAAGGCTTGACATTTTAATTTATTGTTGTACTGCTTTCTGTAACTATACTCTGATTGGTTTTTACTACTTCCTCGGTAGTAATTTTTTCATGTAAAATATAATTTACACTTTTAATAGAGATCAGGTATGAGCAGTATATATATGAACAATGTAAATATAAAACTCTTTTTGAAGAGCCAACACTCTGCTTCATTTAATTTTCACATTTTAAAAATGTTAATATCAGTGCTTTCAAGCAGATCAAAAGCTAGATGTATTTAATTTCCATAAAAAAAAGATGTGGGAGTTCATTTATAATTCTGGAAGCACAATGAGGAATATGAAAAATAAATTTCTCATTACATAGAATGAAAATGAAAGAAAAGTAGATTAATAATATGATCCTAATTATTGCAAGTGCTGAACTTAAAGGGACAAAGTAATGAAAAAATGTTTAATCAATATATTTGAGTAACACAAGATTAAAATCAGTCAATAAGTTCTCAGAAAATGTTTATCATTTCAGTCCAATCAAGGGGTAAAGTGAAGGAAGTATTGGCATGAGAAACCCATAAAGCTCTATCATCAAAACAAATTACACTATTTTAATGCAGTTTCTGGGAGCAACTGAATTTTGTGTATTTATCATATTACAACTAAATAATGAATAGATGCCAAAGTGTCCAATTAAAGATAATTTGTAAAACTGATGCACTTCTCACTGCTGTCTCTAGCTAGTGGCCAGCTTCTTCTTCTGTTGCAGGCAGAGTGCGGGGACTGGGGCAAAGCACCAGGCTAGTATGAACTTGGCCTTTTACTAGAGCTTGTAACCATTTCCTTTCCTGGTCCACAGAAAATATGCAACTAAGTAAGTTTAGAAGGTTGTCCTTCTGACCTGTGCTTAAATAATCATGTCCCTCATATCTGGAAAAGACAGAAATAAGGCAGGCTGCGTAGAATGTAAACATGCTGGAAAGAAGAGATGCCATAGTTTAGGTGCCAGTGGACAACTGAGTACAGAATGTTTTGTAATCAAAGAGTACATCTCATTAAACAATGTTGCTTCACTAACATACTTGGCCAAAAAAGCCATTAAATTGCTTTGAAACCTATTAACATTACTATTTTTGTGAAGATTCAAGTTGTAATGAATCAGCATAATTTATATTAAAATATTATATTAATAAAAAAGTTTTCAAATATCTGGGCACCAATATATATCTCTAATAAATATTTATATCATAAAATAATATTTCCATTTCATTTTCATTCTGTACATCATCTTGGTACTCAGTCTCCTTGGAAGAATGTCCATTTCTTTGGAAAGAACAAATTCATTCCTTCCACATGGAAGTATTTCAGGTCATCATAAACACAAAACAAACAATAACAAGAAAACAAGCCAGACCCCAGCAGACGACATCTTTACCTGGCACTTCAGGGACCATCTACCCAGAAAATCCAGGTAATTTAGACAAAGACATGTCTGTCCATCTTGATTACTTACTTTTCTTTATTTCTCTTTCCTTCCTTTTTCTCTTTTCTCTTTTTCTTATCAAATTTGAGATCTGAGTGCAGAATCTTAAGGGCATCTGTTAATGAGGCAATTTTTTGCATTTCTAAGGTTCCTAATTACATATATATATATATATATATATATATATATATATAGAGAGAGAGAGAGAGAGAGAGAGAGAGGATAGATATACAGCTACTTTCTCTTACTTTAATGAGAAAAGTTTATACTAGTATTGTTTAGACAAGATAGCATGTCTGCATCTTGTCCTCTGAACAACTACTATGAAGACAATAATATACAATGCCTCAATTATTACAACTGCCCTACTAACTTGTTCTGAAACTATTTCATTGCTATTTTATCTTTTTCTCATTAAAATGAATAAAAAATTAGAAATTAAAAGTAACGTAGGGTCAGTCACAGAGAAACACACACACAGAGACACATACACACACACATTCCAGGTATATACAGGCACACGCACAGTAAATGAGTGCCTTTACCTTCAAAGACAGGTAAAAATTGATAAGATCTATAGTCCAGTAACCAATTTTATAATAATATGAATGAAGGGTGATTCCTATAGCACACCAACTTCAAGTATTCTTCTGCTCCATGATTCTGCAATTACTATTTCAAAATATAAGTTTGATTGTCTTCAAACTAAACCCCATGAAGAAGGACCTTCTTGAACTGAGGCACTTCCCCATCTGGACTCCCAAATCAGCATTATGGTTTCAAGACGTAAGCAGAGATTATTTCAAAGCAATCAGACATAACTTTTTATAATTTATACTGTTATGGATCCATATTTTGAAGAAAAAGATCAAGCATGGGTTAGGGTTAAATGAATAATTAGCTACATGTTGCAGAGTGTAGGACAAGCAGCACTGGAGCCAGGAGCCCTGAGCTACAGCATCTGCCAAATGGAGCTCTGCACAGCAAATGCCACGGTATAAATACATCACCAATCTATTCACTGAGTTCCTGGAAATATAATAATTCCATTTTCCTAAGAAATCTATTTCACCCAGAAAGAGCACAGATGATGTTTGAGTATATTTTCATGACTGACTCAAAGAAGGAAGGGCTGGAGTGGGCTCAGGGTCCAGCCTGACTTGATCCAATCCACCATCCTATAAGCCAGTCTCTTGCACCTAATCCTCTCTTGTTTATTCATTTTATATTTGCTCCAGGAATTAGCCACAATCAAAAGTATTTAATAAGACTTGAAGAGACATGCCTATTAAGAAGTTGCATGGTAGGTAAGCACTGCTTCAATGGCTTTCTCCTTGTATCACTTATCTACATCATGTAGCATGGTAATCAATCCACCACTGAATTTTACAAGAGCAAAACATCTTTCATAGTTGGTCATAGTATATTCCAATAATCACTCCCGCAAATGAATGAATGGGACAACTTGCTGTATAAAGTTTGTGCTCTTGGGTTGGACAAGTAGCTCAGTGGATTAAAGCACCTGTAAACAGGCACAACTACCAGGGGTTTGATTCCCAGGCCTGTTATATCAACCCCACTCCCCAGGAGCACTGAGGTGGCAATTGAGACTGAGTGTGGTGGTGCTGCCTGTAATCCCAGCTCTGGGGACATTGTAAGCAGGTGGATCACTATAAGTCTGATCTAGTAGTGAGACTCTGAAAACCCTGCAGACCCTTCCCTAAAATTTAAAAAAAAAAACATTTTGTGCTCTTGACTAAAACTCCATTTCTCTTCTTTGGGAGAGAATCATGCTTTTTGATAAATTCTACTTCTCTTTGAAGTAAGTCAGCATGGAACAGTGTAAAAAGCAAAGGAATCAGGTTTATGCCAATAATAGTGGATAGTGAATAATAACCTAAGTCCTAGCTTGCTGGCTCAGTAAAATAAGTTCAACATAAAAAGAAATAACCTGGCTTGAAATATAATGCAGTTTAAAACAAACGATTTGATAGCACATCCTAAGCAATAACTGGTAGTCACCTTTCCAACTGCTGGGACAAAATACCCGACACCCACAATTTCAAGGAGGAAGGGATTTTTTGGCTCACTGTTTCAGGGGATGCAGCCCCTAATTGCTGGCTCCAAGGCAAGAACATCGTGGTAGAAGGGCGTGGGATAACAGAGCTGGACAGTCCATCGTGGTCCAGACAGAGAGTAGGAAAACAGGGCTGGCAGGAAGCAGCCAATGACCATATGTATCACTTGTGGTTATGTCTCTAGGACCACCCTGAAACATTCCAAGTTGTCTTTACTAACTCTCCAGGTGATTCCCAAGTTAATCAAACGAATAGTTCACCACCACAGATGTCTTTTATTTTTTATTTGTCTGTGGCAAATATATCAAAATATAGTTAATTTTTCATAGTGAGTTTTACCTTTTGTAATCTTGCTAAATTCTCTCATTGACTTTTTTCTTACATTATTTTATATTTTATATGCATAATCAGACCTCTAATCTACAAGTAAGATCTTCATTTTTTCCTGTGTAGCTTTTTTTTATTTCTTATACATAGTGATTCACTACAGTACTGATTAAAATTGGTAATAATGAACATTCTAGACTTGTTTACAGACTCAAAAGGATATAGTCAATATTTCATCATTGAATTCAAATGTGAGCTACAGATGCTTTTATCATCTCTTTAGATGATCATATGATTTTTTTTCCAATTTATTCCACTAGTATGGAGTTTTACAAATCCTTATTCTATTTTCTTCTATTCTTTCCACTTTTTACACTCTTTAGTTGAATTTGGATACTACCAGCTACTAGGTGGGGCTATTTTTTGTTGTCGTTACTTTTCTTGCTATGTTGATTTTGTTTTCCTTTTTTTTTTTTGGCCGCTCATCCTGCCCTGGGGGTGGGGTTAGCGCAACATGTGGTGCCCAGAATCAAACCATGGTCCCTGTGATTGCCTTAGCTTTCCTAAGCAGGTGCTTTAGACTGCTGAACCATCTCACCAGCCCTGATTCTGTTCTAATACTCAATCAAAAATTCCTAATTTCATAAATTATGCTTTTCAATATTAATATTGTTTTGATTATTTGCAAAGTCTAGTTCTTCAGATTTTTAAAAATTTTCATCTATCTCACTCGTTTTCCCAATCTCCTTTAACATATATTCAATACATCTTTAAAAAATACCTGTTTTATCATTCCAAAATTTGAACTATCTTGGGTATCTTTCCTTTATGATTTTCCCCTTCCATTATTCGTATTTTTTCTCCCTCTTGGGCTTGCCTGATGGCTCTTTGTTATGAATGAAGGAACTTTGGAGACTTGTGCCAATGTTATTCTCCCACAGAGCGTTCACGCTTCCCTCTGTTGACCCAACTGAATGAAGAATAGTTTGCTTTAATCCAGTGAGAAATCGCTCTGGGCAGGACTGGCACTGAAGCTTCATGTGGCTCCTCTACTCCATGCTCCAGTATCTCTAGAACCCGCCGTTTTTTCTCTTTTGAGGCCCCTCTACTTCATGCGCCAGGAGACAGAGTTCTTTGATTCAGCCTTTCGAGCCTCTAGCTAGTATCACATTGTTTCTCAGAACCAAGCAAGTCTTTCACATACAAAGTCATTCAAGTGTTCAAGTATCCTCTAGATTCTAAGCCTTAATCCCAGTTCACTTACAAAGATCTGCTGGTTTTGCTTCCTTCCAAGGGACTCTCTGTACTATGGTAACCTCAATCCTCGGCTTGTGCCCAGAGCCAGAAAATGCTCCTGGACAGATGAATCTCCACTTTTCATGGAAGGGCTCTTCAAACAAACTGGCAATGGACTTGAACAGTCATCACTCCAAAGAGGAAAGCAATGGCCAGCAAGCACATGGAAATATGTTCAACGTGATTGACTACTAAAGAACTATTATAAAACTTTATTATAGTGCAACTTTACTAAGAGAGATATTTTTCAAAAGAAAACAACACAGGAGAATGTGAAGAAATTAGAACCTTCCTGCACCGCTGGTGGGAAAAAAACTGTAGCCACTGTGAAAAAGAGTTTGATGTTTCTTCACAAACTTAAAAGCTGAATTACCATATGACTTGGCAGTTCGACCCTTGGATATTTACTTGAAACAAGTTCTTAAATATACATGCACATGCATGTTTCTAAGACAGGAGGTTAGGGGAAGTAGGTGTCACCTGACAATTACAAAATCTCAAGCCACCTGCTCAGAACAGCTCCCAAAAGCCCTGCATGTGGGCTTCTTAAGATCTTGAGCAGGTTTTGGTAACATGGAAGAGTCCTGATGGCAGCCTATGGAACGGGTGACACAAGGGCAGTCCACATGGAGTTTGTTCCTTCCTACTTTTACTTGGTGAAAACTCACTCTGCAGAGCCTGTTTCAAGTCCTACTTTTAATAAAACTCTTTTTTTCCATTTGTGCTTGTCTTGCATCAGAACAGAAACCTTGAAATCACTTCCAGAAGGAGACTCCAGTACTCCAAAACCAGGTAAGAAGCCCTGTGTGGTGATCACACCTGTAATCCCAGAATTTAAGAGGCTAACTGTTAGGAGGATTAGTGCAAGCTTGACACCAGCCTAGACTACAAAGTGAGCTCAAGGTCAGCCTTAACTACACAGTGAGACCCCGTCTCAAAAATAAATTAATAAATAAATACCTAGATAACACTTCTAAAGGTACCATTTACAGTGGCCAAAATATGGAAACAGGCCTAGTCTCCATGAATTCATAAATGGATAAATAAACAAACTGTGGTGTGTTCTTACCATTGAATATTACTCAGTCTTTCAGAGCCACTGTAATAGTTGATATATTACATAAACTTGAGAAGTTTAGATCAGCAGTTCTATGTCTTAAGGTGTAGAGAACATCACTAAGGCAGCTATTTACAATGCACGATGCTGTGATAGTTGATTGATTGTGTCAATTTCAGAAGTTTAGAAGTGTCACTAAGTCACTTGGCATGGGCCAGGGCCCTCATTTTGTAGATATCCTAATCCTGTGCAACAGGGGAACACAGAGACAATGTGAGTGCTACACTCTCCCCAGGACAGGCACAATATAAGAGAGGGAAAGAGGCTTGACCCCTCTGCCCTTTTGCTCTTGCTGTCTTCTGCCACAGTGAACTGTAGTTCCTCGCATGCCACCCTGCCTTGGAGCCAGCTGATTGCAGACCGAAGCTTCCACACACTGTAAGCTCAACAAGCCTTTGCTGCTCTAACTTTGGATGTCAGGTACATGGGCCCAGCAGTGAGAGAAGAGTAAGCGACACCACCGTGAAGTACATGCATGCTGTGGTCAAGAGACACTTCAATGTGTTATGCTAAGTAGCACAAAGGAGGTACAAGCAGACAAACAGTTCTGTGCACATAAAGGATTCAGAACAGGAAAATCTGCTGAGACCGAACCCAAATGGTCATGTCCAGAAGCTAGGGCAGGGTCAGAAGGTAAAGGAATGAGAAGCAACCTCTCAACTTGTAAAAGTGTTTCGGAGCTACAAAGAAGTGATGGTTACAGAACACTGAGGACTTACTGAATGAAACTAAACTGTTAGCTTTTAAATGGCTAATTTTACATTTTGTAAATTTCACAACAAGAGTTCTTCTCCCTAGAAAATTTAATGCTGTTATCCTGCCTACCTTCATAATTCTATCAGGTCAATTAAAAAATGACTTCAAGACATGTCCCCCTCTTCCTGCTCACAGTGACAAGAAGCACCTTGCCAGAAGCAAACATCCACACATGACAGATTTAAGTATTTTGGATCACACGTGGCTTCCTGAAATGACTGTCTGCTGCAGTGCCGCTCATCCACACCCTCCAGTGCAGCGCAAGCTTCTCCTTCTCCACTGCTCCATCTGCAGCATCCAGCCCAGGCTCAGCTCCCAGGAGGTAATCCAGCGCCTGGAATGTTCTCAGGAGGAATGGTGCAGTTGTTCCCTTTCCTTATCAGTCCCTTTGAACCTTCAGTATGTGCTTGCCCCTGTAGTGGTTGCTCAACTGTGTCAATTAGAGGAGTTAAAAGCTTAACTAGGCCAGGTGTGGTGGCATACACCTGTAATCCCAGCACTTGGGAGGCTGAGGCAGGAGGATTGGTGTGAGTTCAAGACCAGCCTGGGCTACAAAAGTGAGCTCAAGGACAGCCTGAGCTGCATAGCGAGACCCTGTCTCAAAAAAACTAAAATAAATAATAAATTAATTAATTAATTAATTACAATAAAATAAAAAAGCTTAACTAACTCAGTTCAGTAATTTCACACCCTAAGTTCTGGAGGCACCACCCTAGAGTCACTTAGTACTTAAAGGATGTGAAAGGCAAGCGTAGAGACAACAATGGTAATAAAAGGCAAATCTGTCTCCCTTAAACTGCATTCAGGCTATCTGGCCGGGGGTAGCATTCACACCCATAATTCCAGCACTTGATCATGAATTAATCACAAACTCTAGAAGTCCACCCCATAACTACATGAGGCTTTTGAGGGACATCTAGACACAAATCATAACAGCCTGAGTTAACTGGCAAATCTACAGTTTGCTGGAAGTTTAGCTTTCTGTTATCATGAAAGCTAAAATGAGAAGGAGAATTGCAAAATCACTTTTCTAGGTCTAGGACACACAATGGGTTACAGGGAGAGATTCATTAACCCCAGAGGTTCACACTCTAAGCAAGCACCAATCGCCATCGAGGGCCATGGCTGCAAAAGCCATTTGCATTGTGATGTTAAAATACCACAAGACCCTGGAAAACAGGGGATCTTCATTAAAACAATTATGCTGTTGCCTAGTCCCTGGTGCAAAGTGACATAAATTAAAGATGTCAGGTCAGGTGGCCTGCTTGACAAGAAGCTCTCAGTGTCAGGGAACGATAGGGAATATTTACTCATCTGACTTCAACTGACTAATCAATGTCTAATGAATAACAAAAAAAAAATCTCAATCAGTGTGTTGCTCTGCACAGTAGTTTAGTGGATTCTCAACTTTCCTTTAGATCAAACTGCAACATACAAGCAACACCAGCGCTTGCCATGACCGTATACAGCAATCCCACCACTCTGGGAGGAGGAGGCAAAAAGATTGCAAGATCAAGCCTACTCTGGGCAGCCTGGCAATTAGTGAGACTGTCTCCAAATAAAAAAATAAATGTAAGCTTTAAAAAGCGCTAGATATATGCTACCAAAAATCACAGAACAAAACTAACATGATATCCACCAGACTTACAACGTTGAAAGCTATTGCCAAATTTAGATCTCCATATTCAGTGTGTGAGGTATTAGGCTTTCAATTGACCTTGATAATTTTCAAATGAGTATAACAAGTTCCATTAATGAGAAGCAGACTCACTATTTTCAAAATAAATAAGACTTAGTAGGCAAGAAAATGGCTAAAGATAAATGGAAGATAATGGAAGATAAAATAAATAAATGGAAGATAAAATCAGTTTGCTATGAATTAAAGTCACTCTTTTTAAAATTTATTTATTTATCTATTCATTGTTGGTACAGGGTCTCACTATGCAGCTCAGATTTGTAGTGATCCTCCTGTCTCAGCCTCCCCAGCACTGGGATTACAGGTATGCACCATCACGCCTGGTTCTGGGCCCACCACAGCATGCGATACCAGAGATCAAACCCAGGTCCTTGTGCTTGCCAAGCAGCTGCTTAGACCTGCTGAACTATCTCCCTGACCCCTAAAGTCACTCTTGGAGAAGTGGCTACAGTACAAAATCTTGTGGGGGTTTTTTTAATTACTATTATTATTACAGTTCATGTTTCTGAGGTTCATTCATTCATTCTTCTGCCTTGTAATTCACAAAAAGCTTAGCCAAAAGCAAAGGATTTAAAATAGATTTGCATCATCTAAGATCTGATTTGTATGTGGTTATACTGAGCAGAGTTTTCATTATTTCCCCACGCTTTTAGGTGCAGGACAAAGCACTCCCATGCCAAACTCACTCATTTCAGACCTCTTATACTACAAATACCTAGCAAAACCTTCAGATAGGAGAAGTAGGCTATTTTATGTGATTACTCCCATCTGGGTGTATAACTATCTTTCAGGATGAAAAGTTCCTTCTATGTAACATTTTCTAGGGAACACACCTATAGATAATCAAATAGAATGTAAACTTTACCACTTTAATATCAATCATTTATATAGTCTTTTTCACTTCTTAGTAAAGCTAAGATGTTTGCACACAGGTAGTATAACATGACAATTTATCAGCTTCAATTCAGTGAGATTGAATTCAATTTCTACACGAACTGTGTCTGACATTCAATAAACCCTGGAGCCCTAAAATAATGCTAACAAATGATAATAAAACAGTTCATCCTGTTTCTCTGTTTTGCCCAACACAGCCACATCTAGTTACTTGCCCCAAATGACCCAGTGTCTTTGTATCAACGTATCTGACTAATAATCCTCAAACCTTATTCTCAAAAATATTTTTACCAACACTAATACAATATTTTCTCTTTAACTTTCATGTTTGCCCAGTAATTTTCACTGTGTTAAAAAAGTGAAGCTGTATTTATTCACAGTTCTGAAAAGAAATATCTGTGAAATCCTTCAGCATACCCACCCCACATCCTCATTTTATTATGAATGACCGTGGACACATTTGGAAGACACTCATCCTGAACCTGAAACAGTTACTGTAACTGCTGAGGGGAAACACATCCTATCTTTGCTCTCACATACTGGTGAATCTCACACAAGGTTCTGCAGAGGCCAAACTGCCCTGGGCCCCTCTGTGTTAAGTCTCCGGCTGGGACAGCAGAGTTGAAGGCCCAGGGACCTGCTCCTGGGAAAGCAGCTGTGGACAGGGGCCCCCACAAGGCAGGACACTGTTCTTCAGCTCTCCCCGGAGGGCCACAGCAGCCTTTGTGTTCCCTCCCACAGCGACAGGCAAGCCAGGGCCTGTGTGTGCTTATGATCATAAACACAGTCCCAAGCCACACAGTGGTCAGGTTGTGTAGACTGCTAGAATTTTCTTCGTTCCATAGTATTGTGCCGGTTTTGTTTGTGCCCTTTTTCTGATCTATGGAGACAATTTCATGTTTTAGTCCACTTGTGGGATTTTGTTTTGTTTTGCTAGTTTTTATTTTCATTTTTTAAATTTTATATTATTGATACAGGGTCGCACTACACAGTTCAGGCTCATAGTGATCCTCCTGCCTCAGCCTCTCCAGCCCTGGCATTACGCATTTGCCTGGTTCTGGGCCAACATAGCATGAGGTACCAGGGACGGAACTCAAAACCTTGCATTTGTAGGCAGGCACTTATGCCACCCACCAAGCTGTCTCCCCAGACACCACTTCTGGTGCTGCTGTTATTTTCTTAGTTGATTTAGAAATGACTCATCTCCTTGTAGAATTTAAACTTCTATTCTGGTTTCTTTTCCACCAGCTCTCTTATGCATTACTGTCCTTTAATGTAGAAGCAGAAATGTGTTTGATAATAACAGGGCTCACCCAGATATTGTTGGCAGTGCTGTGTAGCATATGTGACACCTCCTGAAGGTTGGAAGCACGGTGTTTACAGGTGGCAGTCTTCTTAAGGCTGGGTGTCTCAGCTGTGCCTTAAGCAGGAAAGAAAGCTTTGCTGGGTGCCCAGACATTTGCAATCCTTTACTGCATGTTCTACAAACAACCACCCCAATTCCAAAATCTTAATTCTTCAAAAACATGTTTTTCATATACATGATTAGTTAAATAAAAATTGTGTTCTTCATTGACCAATGTTTCAATCTATCTACAAATTGCTTTCATTCAATAGGTACTAAATAAACCTTGAATTAGTTCAATTCTCCTAATTCAAAACATTTTACAACTAAAATAGCAAGCAATGTCTTACATTTCAAAGAGGATTTGGCCCAGACTGTGTAGCCCAGGGAAAGAGGGTCAGCAGTGAGCAGATGCCGCCAGGGACTCCTGGCCCTCCTGGCACTGAGCGCTGCTGCTCTCTGAGGAAGGCCCGAGGAATGGCCATGCTTGCCCCTGCATACAACCCAAGAAGGCTATGCAGTGAGGCAAGGCCTGGGGTCCCAGCATAAGTTCGTTATTGAATTCTACTAATTCATACTTCAACATTCTGCCAATGTTGTACAGTATTTTTTATGAAAATTACTACCTGCTTTAGTTTATCACATACAGGAAATTTATTAGAGGAATGATTCAAAAAGAGTTCTTCATCAAAATCTTACTGCTGGTAAAATGTATTTATTAAGAAACATGATCACCACTCAAGTTAACTATTTCCTCTTAGAAGCCAATACCCTGAATTAGGGCTCCAGCTGTCTCCAGCTAGTCAGGGAGACAAGCTGGATAGAATCATTCTTTGCATAGGTAAAATTAATGATTGTGAACTTAGAGGTAAACTTTTAAGACCCAGACATGTTGGTCCTCTGAGCTCCCTCCTCCTAAGACACTCCCCAAGTGATTCTCCCACAGGACAGCTTAACGAGGGTTGTTGATTCCTAATTACTTGCACCTCCTTAAATCAGTTGTTTAAGGGATTGTCAAAGTAAGAAAGAATCAAGAAAGTAAATTTTGATAGCTATCATCCAGGTGGAGTTGTGCACAGCTGCGCTCCCAGCCGGCTCAGAACCAGGTCAAAACCCAAGGCATGGCAAACATGAGACTAGCAGGCAGTCTAGCAAGATCCCACCTTAAAATTAAAGAAAGGAAGAAAGGAAGAGGGAGAGAGAGAGAGAGAGAGAGAGAGAGAGAGAGAGAGAGAAAGAAAGAACAGAGAGAAAGAAAGAAAGAAAGGAAAAAAGAAAGAAAGAAAGAAAGAAAGAAAGAAAGAAAGAAAGAAAGAAAGAAAGAAAGAAAGAAAGAAAGAAAGAAAGAAAGAAAACAAGCAAGCTGAAGATGTAGTTCAGTGGTAGAGCACCCTTCCTTCAATTCCCAGAACTGCCAAAAATATTAATCAGATATCAATAGTCATGAAATATTCATGCCTACACAATTCACAGCTAAGAACTTATTCAAATTAAATAATCACAAATGCATGAATTTTTTTTCTATGAGACTGTTAATCACAGTTTTGTTTTCTTTTAAAGAGCAGCAGTGAAAAAATTAAGTGTAACCTAAATGTCCAAGGACAGGAAATTGCTTATGCTAATTACTGTATAAAACAAGTTGAGTTCACAACAACAGTTAAGCGCAAGATTTTAGGAAAAAGCATGGCAGGATTAAAATTGGAATTCAGGGCTGGGGAGATAGCTGGTGGCTTAAACACCTGTCCACAAGTGCAAGGTCTCATGTTTGATCCCCATTACTGCATGCCATGCCAGCCTTGGAACAGAACGTGGTGGCACACGCTTATAATCCCAGCACCAAGAGGTCAAGAGAACAGGATCACTGCAAGTTCAAACCAGCTAGGGGCATTACAGAAGTGAGCACAGGGCCAGCCTGAACTGTGCAGTGAGACCCTGTTTCAATCAATACAGGGCTACTGCCACAATTGTGGACATGATGCTTAACCTCCTTAGTAATGATTTCTCAGTCTATGAAGTGGATACAACCACCTGCCTCACAGAAGGACAATTTGGGAGAATCACATTATGTGACTTAGGTACACTATGAAGCACACAGTCAGCTTTAGGGTAAATTATCATATATTTTATGACTGTTATTATGACAAAAGTATATATGCAGCTGTTACATTGTTGAAGAATACTGGGCCGGCCAAATAGCTCAGTGGATTAAAACATCTGCAAGCAGGTGAAGGGCCAGAGGTTACATCCCCTGGGCCATGCCCACCCTCCCCTGGGAGTGCACTGAGACAGCAATTGAGACTGGGTGTGGCAGTGCACACCTGTAATCCCAGCTCTTGGGAGGCTGTGAACAGGGTGATGATTATGAGTCTGATCTAGTAGTGAGACCCTGAACATCCTGTAGACCCTTCCTTAAAAGAAACAAACAATAAAGAATATTTTGATTTGGGTAAATAATAATCATTTATTGTTAAGTCAGAAAAAATAGTGATGTAGTAAAATATGGTGAATAACACTAATTTTTAAAATCTTTTATGCATGTCTGTGGGCTTAAAGTGGTGGGAAAGGTGCAAGGATTGCAGCTCAGTGTAGAATGTGTGCTAGGAAGGTCTGGGTTCAACTTCAGCCCCTGAAAGTAAAACAATAAAATAATGGGAATGATAAGAAACCCTACTAATATCTAGTCCTGGTGATAAAGCTATGAGCAGTAGTTTCTTTCTACTTCATGCTTTGCTTGCTTCAACAAAAGCATTATCTATTGAAAAGTGAGTAAGCATGTATTGCAAACATGTAAAAATGTGACTGTATCCAAGTACATATATACAAAATAATTTGCTTTAAGAAGCAAATGACATCAATGTCAGGAAACTAGGGAAACCCCAAAATGAAAGTACGGTATGTGCGGGGTTCGCTTGGCATGGAGAAGAGCACTTCTGAGAGAAAAGAAAGAAGAGAAATGCAAAAGTATAAATGCTTGAAACTCATACAGGGCATAGGACAGGTAATGTTCAGTTGCCAGGATATACAAGGACGCATTTTCTCGCTCGAGATCTGAAAGAAACCGAAGGCCAAAGCTAAGTATTTGAGCATTGATCCCAGAATGTGTTAACAGAGCTCCAGGAAAACTGTTGTTGTTGTTTTTTCTGAAAATGATCTGTAAAAAGTTACAGAAAATTTTTGTTTTACCTTAGAGATTCCTTGTGTGGTTTAGTATATGAAGAGCTTTGTAAAATCAGGCTTTTAAAGACAGTACATGGGGCCAGTGAGATAGCTCAGAGGTCTATAGTGCCAGCTTAGGCAACTACAGGGACCAGAGTTTAATCCCCGGCACCACATGATGTGCCAGCCCCACCCCCAGGGCAGACTGAGCCAGCCATAACGTAAGTTAAAAAAGTTAAAAAAAAAAAAAAATTCCACAAGGCATAAAACATAAAGATAGATTAGTATGCTGCGCTGTAAAAGGCTTAAATCAACAGCTTGCAACATTGCCAGTTCTGCCAATAACCCACTGAGATTATGGAATACTGGATTATGTATACAACTATTTTCTTAGTTCATTGAGAAGAAATTTTTTTGTACCAAAAATGATTAGAAAAATTGTCATGTCTACATCCTGTGCTCTGTATAACTACTACAAGGACAACAATATGCATTGTATCAATTTTTGGGAAAGTACTACTAACTTGTTTTTGAAAATGTCATATGGTTACTTCTTATTAAAAGAAAAAAAAAAAAGACAGTACAGCCAACCATATTTAACATTGCTTACCATAGTATTTGTATATGGATCAAAACATTATTTCTCTGTGCTTCCTTAAGAAGTGCATAAGGGACAGATAAACTTTAATAAAGCAAAGGGCAGACACTCAGAGTACAGTGATCCTAACCTCGCAGCAAAGCCACAAAGGAAACATTTTAGGAAGATTTTACAAAGACAGAAGGCAGAATGTTGGGAAGGTGACTACTGAGGAAAGGTGGGACAGTCAGGACAAGGGCTTTCTCTGGCCACATCTTGCCTGCAATATTATTTCCCACAGGGTCAGTGACAAGGAAGCCAGTAAGGATCCTGCCAAATAAGATCTACAGTTTGTGTTTAGGCAGTGGGTCAGGAATCAAGTGGCACATCCCACCCCAGACTCCGCCGCCATGTGTGTGGTCATTCTCCAAAGGCCACGCAAAGAAGGCGGTCAGCAGCCCTTGCGCTGCTGAAAAGCGAAGCTATGCTTCTGTGCTCCACATACGCAGCCTTCTGCTGCTTCCCGGCCTTCTTTCTTTCTTACCTTTACCTGCATGGCGGTTGCCACACATATAATTTTATCTAGGAAACAGAGCAACTCCACTGACGTAGCTAGACTAGAGCCCCAACCTACAAGTGAAGTTCACTAATGCTGAGACTGCAAGAAAGACGGTCTTGACAAGGCTCCCATCACAACAGCTACAAGGTCACAGAGTGCTAGGAATATTTACTAACTTAATAAAGACATACTAACAAATGGTAGCAAACCCAAACATAACATAGGCACGCAAACTTAAATCCTAACAAATATATATATATATATATATCCCACATTTTGGACTCATAGTGATCCTACTGTCTCAGCCTTCCCAATGCTGTGATGACAGTATGATATGCAGTGTCAGAGATCAAAATTGGAACCTTGATCTCACCAGGCAGGCATTTATGCTGCTGAGCTATCTCTCCAGCCATAAATATTATTTAAGCAAACAGTTGTGTTTAAATGTAAGATAATGCCACAATTATATGCATAAACCATTAGAAAATAGAGTACAAGGGTCCAGGGAGATAGCTTAGTGGAAGAAGTGCTTGCCTGGCAAACCCAAGGTCCTGAATTCAATCCCTGGTACCTCAAAAAAGAAAAAATAGGGTACAAAATATGAAAAAACTCAGTACAAAATTAGAATAAGCATAAAAATAAGCCTATATTCATCCCATCAAAACTGTTTTGATTTGGAAATGTACTCAGTTATTGTTGATATAATAAATGACATAATGGCTGCTCTGTATCTCAAATTAACGAAAACTTTTATACATTTTAGTTTTCTACTATCACAGAAAGTATGGTTGCTCTAACAAAACTACCCAGCTTATTTCTCATTGCATGAATTAGTAGGATCAAAATCTACTTTAGAGACAGAAGAGAGAAAAAAATGTTTTCAGAAACTGGATTTTCACATTCAATGCAATGCCTGTCTTTAGAGATATTCAGTAATCCTTTACTTAATTTAGAGATATTATGTAAGTTCTCAGAGCTTTTGTATTGAAAATTTTTTTTGAAACAAATTGAGGCAATATTTTGGCTAAATTACAAGGAAAAGAATTTAGTCTAAATTCTGATTTATTAAATTATTAAATAATTGTTCACTATTTCATAAAAATTATGAAGTCGACTGGCAACTATTTAAACCCTAATTTTTTCCAAGTCTATTTCTAGAATGCTATCCTTGCTGATCAAGAGCAGGCGACTATAATCTATAAACATTTTATTAATGTTTAAAAACAAGAAAGCCCAGCTGATTAGGTTTCATCAAAAACATACTTTGCAATAATTTTAATAAAATACCCACTACAGTTTAATGGATGCTTTAGGGTAGAAAAAGTTATCTAACTTCAGGCATCTGTGACCAAGAAAATGGAAAGTTCTCCACAGCTAAAATGAGACGGGTTTTTCGGTTTTAATTTCTAGGTATACATGTAAATGTCATTATAGGTACATATGTGTGTGAAGAGAAACTTAAGGATGAGACAGAGACAGGGGAATATGTTGAAGATTGTAGGGACAATATGGACTATAATTCTATCTATTCTCCTATAAGAATTGAACAAGAATCAGTTTAGAAATAAATTTAGCAGGTCACTTTTTTCTAAATTTACTTCAACTCTACTTGAAAATAATTTGTAAAGCCCTATTACTGCAGTATCCATTTTGGTCTGAGTTCCTAATCTCATGAGATTTTAGAAACTCATTAGCTTACAGAGTTGTGCTAAATCAGGAAGTTCACTAATAAAATAAAATTCTCTTGTGTGGAACTAGAAAATTGTACTTGGTAATTGATTCTTTATAAATTGCACTTTGAAGGAGCTTGTTCACAGATTTTCTTGTTCGAGGGCAAATTATATACATATATTTTTCAGCAAATTATATGTATGTAATATGTATGTGTGAAGATATAGATGGATAAATATAGATAGAGATATCTAGATATCTCTATATCTGTAAATTACAAATCTACTTCCTATGTAGTTTATACTTGAAAATTGCTAAAAATATATTTGTAAGGTATAATCACTTTATAAATAAAAAAATTACAGAACATGTTTGTTTCTATGAAACTGGTTTTTTGGGGGGTTTTGTTTGTTTGTTTGTTTGTTTGTTTGTTTTTTGTCTTTTTGAGACAGGATCTCACTATGCAGTTCAGGCTGGCCTTAAGCTCACTTTTGTAGCCCAGGCTGGTCTTGAACTCACACTGATCCTCCTGCCTCGGCCTCCCGAGTGCTGGGATTACAAGCATGTGCCACCATGCCTGGCTTCTATGAAACTGGTTTCAAAATGTTTGGATGCTAAGTATTTCCTCTTGATCTGCATTCTGGACAATTTACATCATCCATACTTTGATTGAGAGCTAAAACCCAGGATATGGATCACATTCAGTGAACTGGACCTGACTCTGCTCTCCTTGGACCATATTTAATTCTCTTATGAAATCCAGAGATGATTCTTCATGATTTGAAATTTTTCATTCACCTAAAATGAACAAAGCTATACTTGTGCTACTAGAAAAAAAAAAATCCTCCTATCTAGAATGCTTGACTTTCCAATATGACTGAGAGATAAAGAAGTAACTTCTATTTTTTACTTTCTCAGCATTCATCATGCATTCTGTTTTTGGGGGGTTTTTTGCTTTTGTTTGTTGTTTGATAATGTTGCTGCTGTTTTAATGTGTTTGGTACAGGGTCTCATTATATAGCTCAGACTCTTAGTGATCCTCCTGTTTTCTGCCTCCCTGGTGCTGGGATTACAAGTTTGTGCCACCACACCTGGTCTCTGTGGCCAGCTTAGCATGCCCAGGGGCAGGGACCAGTATAACATGTGGTACTAGGGATCAAACCCCAGGATCATGCATTCTGTTGTAACATGCCTTATTTTTACAAACTTACCACCAAATGCTTCATTTATTTATGAAGAGTAGAATCCTCCTATGAAAGAACAGAAAGTGTTCCTCATGATGACGACCTTAAAGACATTTTATTTCCAAGTGATTTAAGGAATCCATATGGAGAGAATAATACATCTCATGAGAAAACACAAAATTTAGAACAAATGGAAAATGTCTTCACACATATAATGATATATTCAAATAGTCATAGATAATGGCTATATATTTTTGTACATATGTACATTTAATAATGATGTATACATCCACTAATTTATTGGCAATGAAACATGAATTTACTTTGAGGACATTGGTAATTACAAATCTTTATTTGTGAAAATGACCAGCCAACAGAAACATTTGATTTTGTTTTGTTTTTATTTCCTATGTGCCAGTGGCAGTAGCAGGTAGACACTGACAAGGTAATGAAATGAAGGAATTTGATAGGTATATTGAATTCAGTTCAAAATATGGCCAGTAAGCATTATCAATAACTAATATAATAGTAAACATCAATGCTATAGCATATCCAAAGAAGATAGTACAAAGATTGCCTTTGCAAAAATTTTCAAGAGAATGCTTATTCTCTTTTTTCAAACTTTATTTATTTATTTATTTATTTATGGCCTGCTCAGCCTGCCCTGAGGTGGGGCTGGTGCAGCATGTGGTGCCAGGGATGGAGCCACAGTCCCTGTGGTTGCCTAAGCTTGCCTAAGTGGGTGATTTAGACCACTGAATTATCTCACCAGCAAAACCATTATTCTCTTCACATTTCAGACAGCTATGGTTTTGCCTACATATGCCTCCATTAGTTGATATTTTCCCTTTTAAATTACAAACAACAAAAGTTAAGATTTTGGCTAATTTGCCATCACAAATATCCCACCTTGTTTTCTGGGCCTAACTAAAACATCCCAAGCTCTCTGGCTTTAAACTTTGGGCACTATCATAGTTACTCTTCTTTCATTGCTGGGACACATCCCCGACCCTGAACATGGAGGAAAGAAAGGCTCATTTAGCTCATAGTTAGTGGAGGTGTCAGTCTATGCTTAGCTGGCTCCAAAGCAGAGTGGCACCTGGCAAGGAGCAGCTGTCCGTGGTGGGCACAAAGAGCAGAAAGTGGAGGGAGTGGTAGCAGCTCAGCACTCAGGCAGCCACCTAGCCTCTCTCCCCTCCTTACACTGTAATGCAAATTACTTGCCCTAGAGTGGGTGTAGCACCCACACCCACAATAATCACAAACTCCAAGAGCTATCCCATGACTACTTGAGGCTATGGGGGGACAACTAGACACAAACCATAACAGGCACAGATATCAAAGGTACAGGGTTTGGTGGTGTCAGTCAGATACGGCCCTAAGGAATATGCCACATCAGACTTGTATCTGTGCCTATATCAACACCTCTTGAAAGTACACAGTTCTGGTAAGTAGGTCTTTTCAGCTGGTTAAAGGGCTTCTAAGAATCTTAATTCCTTTGTCCCAAAGCACCTGGCATACCCTAGCTAGCATTACTAAGTCTAGATAAAGAAAAATATAGAACAGTGGATGTGGTTTTGCACAAGGCTTAAGATTCATATACACTGAAAATCAAGTTTTTGAACTATCTCTCTACCAAGCATATGTGCACTGTTTACAATGTAGAATGGTCAGAATTAATTACATCATAATGCAGAAGAGGCTCTGAGCTCCCAATTTCCTGTAGCAAGGAAGATGGTGGGGGACAAAAATGGTCCAGAGCACATTCCCCAATGCACTCTTCAGAAGTGGCAATGTAGGGTGTCCCACAGGGAGTGTCCCACAGGGCAGAGACAAAAACTGTGAAGAGTAAGGGCTGGTAGCTAGGAACAGTGGCTCGATTTCAGGGACTGGAGCTTGGGCATTAATTTTTTTTTTTATTTCTGTCTTAAAGAGGGTTGAGGATGTAATTCAGCATAACAGCTCTAAATTTAATCTCCAGAGTACTGCGGTGGGGAGGGGAGGGGGAAGAAGGGAAAAAACGGCCTCCAGAAGCCTCTCAATATCAGGAAGCAGAGCACAATGGTGACTGCCCATCCCTGACACAGGCTGATGAAAAGGAACACAGGCCCCTCCCAAGAATTCAGTTCAGCCATCCATTAGAAAACAGGATGCGGACATTAAAGGGGAATGGACCACTTGTATTCCAGAAGGAAACCACAGGAAGGCAGGAAGAAGCAGATTCCACTGAGAATATCACTACAGTGTGCTGTGCTCCTGGGTTGTAGGATGCTATTTCCTAATCAATGAAGCTACAAGGGTTTATCTCTTACTATAAGATCTTAGATTCTTTAACATCAAAATTTATTCTTCACATGTTTGTTCTTGACATGTCTGTAAATACATATGCTGAATTTAAAAAGAACAGGTATTCTTATGTCTTAGAGAGGCACTGAAGTTCTAGAAGATTTCTAACCTAAATGACCTTTGTAGTCCCAGAGGATCTCTAATTTGGATGGTATCTAGCCTGGGGGACTCCAGTGGTCCTGGAGGGCTCTGCACTGAGGGAACCCAACAGTACCGTGACAGAGTTTTTTCTACTCTTTTTATCCTCTCTTCCAGGGACAGGAGATTTTATCAGCATCAGTGATTCTTTCTTCACAAATGCAGGCCAAATATAGGTTATAGATTTGTGCATTGAATGTGAGAAAATGAATATTTCCGCTTAGTCATTCTCCTCTGAGATAGGCATGAGGATTAAGGAAGATAAATTAAGGTTTTCCAGGATATAAGAAGAATACTCTTAAAGAGGCACTGACCTTGATCAGAATTAATGAATGGCTTCCTGCTGGGCAGCTCGCTTTGGACAACTGGATAAAGTGTATCTAGGCAGAAACGTGATAGCAACCTTCCCTTTACAAATTCCATTGCACACCTTGGCAGTCCTTGACAAATAACTGCAAAGTTTTGCAAAGTCTGATGGTGATCTTTAGTTGAAGCCTCAGACATAGAAAAGAAGAGACTTCACATGGCTCCGCCTGGGGACTACCCTAGATGTGGCAGGAGGTATTGGATTGCAAGATCACAACTGGCTCAGTGAAGCTGAAAGAAAGAAAGGGGAGAAGCAGGAGGCACAGAAACAGAAGGTAGGGAAGGAAAAGAAAGGAAAGGTATTCTCAGGCAACACAAACCAAGGGTAATGAGTGCGCTCTTCCAATGCACTTGCATTGTTCCAAGGTCTTATTGTATAAAGGCTCTTATTTTTCATGACTTTCTTAAACATCAGCACTACTGTTCTTCCAATAAGGAAGCTGATGTTCAGAGATTCTAATAAATTGCCAGAGGGTTGAGAGCTACTCGACAGTTGCATAGAGTCGGATTAAGTTTGTGAGATGCGAAAATAGCAATTAAAATGAAAGAGAAAGTCACAGAATGAGAGCAGACATGGGCCAGAACTCATGAAGCAGGCGGAGAAGCAATAGCGTGGAACAGCGTCTGCGGCGATCTCTCCGCAGTGGTGAGAACTGCAGCGAGGGGTTGCTGTGCACAGCATGCTGTCGCTGTAACTAATTAGCTGCCATACTCAGCTTTTCAAACTTGCTTTGCTCTAAAACATTCAGACAGGCCAACGCTGTTCTTCAAATCTAAGATCCTTAAGGGTGGCCCCAGATGAATAGCTTCAAGGCATTGTTTTCTCCCCTGGGACTTGCTTAGAAATGCAGACTTTCTAGCACAACCCAGATCAACTAAAGGAGAAACTGGAGGGGCAGTGAGGAGAGCTTAGGTGAATATGTTTTTGTTTGGCTTTGCTCTGCT
Source organism: Myocastor coypus (assembly GCA_004027025.1). Taxonomy (NCBI): domain Eukaryota; kingdom Metazoa; phylum Chordata; class Mammalia; order Rodentia; family Myocastoridae; genus Myocastor; species Myocastor coypus. The sequence goes on from PVJA010008018.1 coordinate 34,158, forward strand.
TTGGCATGAGCAACTTGGGTCTACTATCTCAGTTCCACAGATCACAGTCACCTACAGTCAGGGTGTCCACAGGGCTGCTGTTTCTCCTCTAGCTTCTCTACCAAAGAAAAGCCACCACTTCCCTGAGCTCAGGGCTCCTCCTCCATCTTCAAAGCCCATCAACAGGGCCCAGACTTCCCCAGGTTTCATCACTGCCTCTCGGCCACTCCAATGGACCCTTGAGGTTACACTGGACCTACTCAGATGATCCAGGATCTTGTCTCTATTTTTTAGCAGAGTAGCAAACAGTCCAACCACAACCTTTTAGCGCCTCATCATATGCTATATTCTCAGCTTCTGTGCCTTAGGATGCAGACAGGCTCAGTGGCTATGTCTCCCCAAGTCCTGCAGGTCTCCGTGTTAACGCCTTCAGCCCAGCAGTTCTGAAGGATTGACCTCACATTAGTAAAGCAAACTTCTGGGTGTGACAGGGTAGGGCGTGGAGGAGTGACCTTTGGTGCTGTCCATAGTGTCTCCTTTATCTGCTTCCCAGGCAGCAGGGGCTAACCAGCCATGCCCTGCCACAGCCCTCTGCCGTGACATTCCTGCCTTGGAGTCAGGTGGTCGCACACTGAATTCTCTAAAATCATAGAGCAAAAACAAATTTTTTTTATTTTAGATGGCAGGTTCAGGCACTCTGTCCCAGCAATGCTAACGCTGCCTAGTACAACAGCTTTCCTCAAACCACATTCTTACAGCACAAGACCCTGGAACCCATAAGAAAGCAGGTCACCGCTACAAAGGCCTAATTGAAACAATGATCAGCTATCAGGATAGAATCACAACCAGCAGGTATGCAGTTTACTATTCCAAGCTATTGAAGCTTGTCGCCTTCAGAAACATAAACATTGAGAACCTGGATGGTGTTCAAAAGTCAATATAATTTGCTAATTACCTATTAAACAAGCCAGACCTGGGAGCTGTTCTGCCTCAAGGCATTTTTTTTTTTTTTTTCTTTGATGATTAGTCTGAAGGAAAAAGGACCCAACTTACCTGTCCAAATAGGCCAGCTGGGAGGCCCTGTCTTAGGGTTGTAGGCTGTGTTTCTGATAAAACTCAGTGACCTAAAATAAGGACCCTGCATGGAGTCCTTAAATATCCCTTTATTTCCCTAATTGTAGCAATAACAGAATTTGGACATGAGAGAGGCAGACAGATATCACTGGTAATATTTTCTTGTGAAATCATTTTGCCAAAGATTCATTGCACATCTCCTGTGTGATAATTTTAGATACATTCTTTTACACATTATTTCCGCCAAACTTGAAATTGACCTTAGGTTCACCTTGGTATTTAGTTGATGCTGACTGGCTTTTTTCTCTTTTCCTTTCTTTTTTAATATGCAGAGCTCATAAGAACATGTTTTAAGAGTTACATGTGGGCAAAAAGGTTAGTGGAGCCAAATTAAACCAAATTACACCAAATAACAAAAGCGGAAATAAAATATTTCATTAAAATGATACATTTTCATTAGGAGCTATGTATTTAACACAGCACTCATTGTACATCATAGATGTGTTATTGCTATTCATATTTGGGATAGGAAAATAATGAAAATAATATTTTATTCTGTAGTAAAGTGGCTTTATGGGAAAATTTTGAATTGAAAACATTAAATACAAAAGGCAAATCTGGTCATCTGTGGGTAAGGTTACACTGTGAGGGCAGGGGGTGGCACTGGAAGGAGATAAGGAACGGAATAGGTAGGGGAGAGAAATAAAGACATTTCAGGTTCTTGGGGGTCAGTCTGGCTGTAAGTGATCCAGAGCCTTCATGTTGTGGTGACCCAGCATTTACCTCTATGGGAGAAAACCATAGGACATCCATGGCTCACACACTCATGCCTAGTACTTCAATGGACGATGGCAGTCACAGAAGGAGAAATGCCAAGAGTAAAGCAAAAAGTAAACTTACCCAAAGGAATGCATCCAACCTAAGCCCCTCAACTGGCAGAACTTTCGTTCCCCTATGCATATTGGAATAGTCCAGAAAGTCTTTATCTGTGTACTATCTACAGATTTCTTTCTGCTCTTGAACTAAATCACAAAGAATGCGCATTGAAATATTTAAAGGGACCTTAACAACCAAGGTAAAGGTGTTTAGGAATTGTGGGGTGAGTGTGAAACAGCTAAACACACACAGGCAGCATCAGTAGTGCAGGAATTGCACTTCAAACACAAGGAAAGTGTGTTGCCTCCATTTGTTCGTCGTAAATGACTAGTATATAATTCACCCCGAAGTTGTTGGAAGAAGGAATGAGGATAGATTAACCTTTCGGTGCCATGCGTGGTCTCTGGATTTCCCAATATATTAATGAATTTCCTGAGATGCGAGCTTCAGAGCTTCGGGCAGTGCATTAATGTGAGGGAGCACAGAGCAACACATCCTCCAGACTCAAAGGTGGATGAGCCAATTTAGAAAATGTTAAATCAAGCCTAAGCCATTTCTGAAGGAAGACAGTAGCAACCTGCAAAGCCCAAAGACGTTTGGAAAAGTCACCCTAGTCCTCCTCACCCCAACTCACTTCTTTAGTGTACAGAAAATAAAATGTATGACCTTTAACCTTTCTGTATTCCTTCAGGGGTAAAGACACCTGTCGAGTGACATAAACAAGAAGTTATCTCAAAACGGCACTCAATTCTGAGCCAGCGTCAGCCCCTTGAATATTTCTGCATAGACAGGTACTTCTGAAGAGAGATGACCAGCAATAGAGAAGGCTTTCACCAAAGATACTGTGTTACATTAGGAATAACAGACAGAATGAGACGCCCATATGTCATTTCAAAAATAATTTTATTAAGATCATTTTATTCATGCAATTTAAAATAAGGTCAGTAAAAATGAAAAGCATGTAAGGAAAAAAGGAGGGGCTATGGAGGAATCTTATGTGAAAACTATTTCACAAAACTTAAATACCTGAGGCCAAATTAAATTGGGAAAAAACTTGGGCCACATTAGAAAGAGTTAGGGGAGAGACTTGCCACAGAAACCCAGTGGCCTCTGATGCAGAAGATGCTTATTGGGTCAGAAATGGGAAGGGTGAGAGGATTCCTTGGGCATTAAGATTCAGGCCAAACATATGCACCCAGGAAAAAACAATAAAGAATATAGATGGCCCAGGGAAAAACAGATACTTATTTCTGTTAAGATGAGTTGGCAGTGGTGGTAAATGCCTGTAATCCCAGCACTTGGGAGGCTGAGGCAGGAGAATCAGTGAGAGTTCGAGACCAGCCTGGGCTACAAAACTGAGCTCAAGTCCAGCCTGAACTGTACAGCAAGACCCTGTCTCAAAAAGACAAAAAAAAAAAAAGATGAGTTGGCAAGACTACACAGCAGGCCCAGGAGAAACAGCCCCATTCAGAACAGCCCTGCACCTTTCCTTCAGCTGCGCTGTTCTGAACCCTCAATGCCCAGGTTGAGATGAGAGGAGGAGGTATCTTGTTGTTGTATTTCTGAAACCAAGATGGATAGTGGGCATAGGATAGGGACTGATAAATATGTAGAGTGAACCAGCATGACAAGCATTCCACAAACTGCAGTACAACATCAATGGCATTGATCGTATCCTCCATGATATGTGGTGTTGCCTCAAGGTCCCTGCCCTGGGTCACTCAAAAGACTTGGCTTTCTCAAAAATCATCCTTTTTTGTAAACAGCTGTAGACTAGAAAATGTGACTTATTATGAGGTACTGTTGGATTCCTTTGCAGCAAAGTGTAGAGCAATTCAGTCTTCCAGAGGTTTATGAAAATTCACTTTTCTCTGCAGGTACAAAATAAACATGAATGGTTCTTTTAATTTCTATTTTACTCACTACCCTTTAACACGAATGAATCTTCAAGTGTTTGTTGTTCTATGAATTACTCTTTTTCCTTTGTGCAAAAATATACTAGGGCCTTGCACATGCTGTGTAAGCACTATGCCACTGAACTGATTTATTTCTTTAAACTGCTTTTCAGTGACATTTTCTCTTTGGTTCATTTTTACCAATTTGTAAAAGGCATTTTACATAATTGGTATTGGCTCTGTGGCATATGTTCTGAATAGATTTCCATCTGTCATTATTTCATTAATTGTGCTTAGATTGTTACTGTTTTTAAAGCTAATTCAGGTAGAGGAGATAATAGCTATAGCTAATTCAGGTAGAAGAGATGTTGAATATTAATAGCATTATATTTTTGTTAGGAAACAGACAAAAATGGAATCATGAATAGATTGTGGTGAGGGTTGTACACAAATCCATGCTGAAGGAAGTCTTGTTTTCTTCCATAATTAATGAAAAGGAGGGTCATCCTGAACACAGACCTTATGGTACAGCTGAATCTGAAGATAGCTGCATCAGAAGACAGAAGGAAGCATGACCCATGGAGCCATCACTTGAAACAATCCTGCTGCTTCTGGACTGAAGAGCAGCTATGCTTCTGGATTACTTGTCAGATGAAATAGCACACTCCATATCTCAGGATTTGTTGGGGTCACAGTTTCTGTTAATTCAGCTGAAAATATCCTGAGAGTTAGAAATTGACAATCAGACACTTTGATCATAGTAGAGTGTTTTTCTATTTAAGCTGTTAGCTTATGAAAAGGTCAGTAAGTAGAAATCTGAGATATTTATATCTACATCAATATCTACTTAGATATCGATATAGATCAGTGGTTCTCAACCTTTCTAATTCTGTGACCCTGCAATACAGTTCCTCATGTTGCGGTGACCCCAAACCAAAAAATAATTTTGGTGGCTACTTCAAATTACTAATTCCAATAAATAACATTTCACCATGCCATAGCATGGGTTTAAATATGTATTTTCTGATGGCTTTAGGCGACCCCTGTGTTTTGGTCATTCAATCCCCACCGGGGTCGATTAGTAGATGTATTTTTTTCATTATTATTTTTTTACAATAGTTAATACATTCATAATGTTGCCTTCATCATAGTTGTTCAGAGTACAAGATTCAGACATGATTTGTTGTCTAAACATCATTAGTACAGATCTTTCTTTTCATTGCACAAAGAGAAAGTAGCTGTATATATGTTCCAGTAGTCCATAACAGCAGTGGATTATCAGCTCATTTGGCATTATCAGGGGCTATTGACTTGAACCTTTTACATCGTAGCATATTAGTATGACTTTTCCTTTTGTACCTCATGGTTAGACTTTTCTGCTGGATGGTTAAGACTAAGTCAAAGAAAGACCTATATGTTAAATATATATATATAACTTTTGTATCTAACAAGGTCAGTCAAAACCCCTCAGGATCTACCCAGAAACCACGTACAGCATTTTGTAGAACTTTTGTCATAGCCATCTGGATGAGTCATGGCATTGCTTGACCAATTTATTCTCTGTGAAAGCCTGAGAGACTGTTTCCTCTCTAGGTGACTCTCCTTAGGCACAGTGTACATGATCTATCACTTTCCTCTGCAGCCTCATAATCTCCTTGAACAGGAAATTTGGGACTCCATTGAGTTATAGACTGTTAGAGTACAGGTTCTTTTATGACCTGTGTTCTTACTGACCTTGAAGGGCTAGAGACAAAATATTGGCTATTCTTGTATCACTTCTTCTTTAATAATTTGATCTGCCAACTTAAGTTGTTAACCCTCCAGAAGAGAAGCTTAATTATATTATCTCCTAAAACATAGGCACTTGAGCTTACCATCACTATATTTCTGAATATCATACACCTTAGACATAACATTAAAAAGGTATTTTCCATCAACTGTTGATATTCTAAAATTTAAAACCCTTATGGAATGTAAAAAAGAACAATTACACATTGTTACACAGACTTTTTGAACTTAACCACTTACAAAATTGTAGCATTATACTTCTATGCCTTTTTTCCTTGTCTTATATTCTATTACCTTTCTTTTTTTTTCTTATTTTTAAACAAACATTTACTTGAGAGAGAGTATACTAGTAATTGATGACTTTAGAAGCACCACATAATTAGAAGACCACAAAGATAGGTTTTACAAGCATGATTTTAATATTACACACTGCTATCCTCAGAGTATTTGCTCAGTTCACAGAAAGCAGTATGTGTAGTTTGTCAGGCTATAAATTCTAAAAATTGCTTGCTAGTTTCAAAAACCTGTTGGAGATTTTTAGGTCTATTCTCTTAACCATCTTTTGTGCATAACTTCATGGTTTTGTTCCTACCATGTTTCCTAATTTTTATCCTAGCTCTCTCTTCATTGCTCAATCATTAAATTCTTGCTTTCCGTTTCACTATATTATACCTTTCCATTTTTATTTCTTCTTTTGTATTCTTATATTAGGGAGACTATATTATACTTACACATGTAGGTCTGGTTTATTTCACTTATGAGTATATGTTAAAGATACATCCACTTACATATGAAGGCTTTGAGTTTGTCATTCTTTATAGCTGAGTAATATTCCATTGTGTAAGAACACCACATCTATTTCAGCCATTCTTCAGGTGATGGGCAGTTTGGTTGTTTCTAAGATGTGGCTATCACAAATTGTGCTGCTATAAACATAGGAGCACAAGAATCCCTATGATATGATGTTTTCAGTACTTCTGGGAAAATTCCCAATACGGCGGAGAGCTGAATGGAATGGGGTTTCCAGTCCTAGTTTTTTCAGGAGTCTCCACAATGATTTCCATAATGGTTGCACCAGTCTGCATTCACACCAGCAGTGGAGAAGGGTTCCTTTTTCCCCATAGCCTCTTGAGCATTTGTTGTTGCTTGATTTCTTTATGGTAGCCATTCTTTCTGGGGTGAGATGGCCCCCCAAATTTAAAATCCAATCCAGAAATGGGCATTCAAGATGAACACACATTTCTCACAGGAAGAAAAAGTAGAAGCTCATAAATACATGAAGAAATGCTCCACCTCACTAGCCATCCATGAAATGCAAATTAAAGCAACACTTACATACCATCTCACCCCAGAAAGAATGGCTATTATAAAGAAGTCAACCAACAGAGAGTTCAGAATGACACACCAAGATTAATGAACGTTTCTCCCCCAATATTTCCCCTACTTATCACGTTTACAGAGAGATAAAGGCAGATAGAGATAGAATGAGACAGACAGACAGACAGACAGACAGACAGACAGGCAGACAGACTGACAGACAGACGGAGGAAGATAGACATATAGAGACAGACACAGAGAGGCAGACACAGAGACACAGAGACCTACAGACACAGAGAGAATGCATTTTGCAAAGAGCTGGCTGAAAGAGCATGAGAAATCTCACCATAAGAGAAGTAGGGATTAAATTTAAATTCCACTTTTCTTCATAAACCCATGCAAATAAGATCCAAGAGTACTAAAATATTCAAAGTATTGAAAGAAAAACCTGCCAATCTGTACTCTGTTTTCAGTTTAATTATCCTTCAGAAATGAAGGAGAGAGACTTTCTCAGGCAGAAATAGAAAATTTGCCTTCATTAAATCTGCCTTAAAAGAAAGGCTAAAGGAAATTCTTTAGGCAAATAAAACAATACTAATCAGAAACATTAATACATATTAAAAAAGCATTAGTAAACACATTTTAAAATTAAAATAAATTAAACAATGAAAATGCCCTGTTCTTTTCGAATTTAATGTTTGTCCAAAAAAATGATGGTGATAGTAGTTTAAGAATGATAAATATAATGACAGAAAATCATAGGGGTGAGAGGGAGGAATTTGAACATTTATGTTACTGTTTATGAAATAGTATATTATAATTTTATAGTGGACTTAGATTAATTATAAATGCTGTAGAACCTAGCAAATCATTAAAAGATTGGTAAAGAAATACATTTTATAAGATAATAGAAAAGAGCAAATGAATTCATAAAATCCTAAATTAAATTCAGAACAAGCAATAAAACAGGAAGGTAACAAAACAAAGGACATATGAAAAAATATAGCAGTTATAAATATGATATATATTGACCTACCTATATTAACAATCATCCTAAATATCAGAGGTTGACTATGCTAGTAGAAAGATTAATATCAGCAGAATGGATTTAAAAAAGAGACACAACTATATGTTATCTACAAAAATATATTAATGCACATATGGGAAAATATATGTCATACTAAAATGAATCAAGAAAACATTGGAATATCTGTATAATTTTTAGGAGAAGCTGACTTCAGAAAACAAAATCTATCAGGCACAAAAGGAACACTACATAAAGACATCAATTGTCTAAAACAAACAAAGAAACTTTTAATATGTATTTACCTAATAACAATGTCAAACTACATGTGGTAAAATCTGATAAAACTGAAAGGGGAATAGAGTGAAATCCACAGCATTAAAAGCACACCATAGAAAAGGAAAAAGACCTAAAACTGATTATCTTAACTTTCAATTTAAGAAACCGTAGAAAAAAGAACAAAATAAGCAAAAGCAGGGGTGAGAAGGAAACAGCAGAAATCAACAAAACAGAAACTAACAAAATGATGGAAAAATCAACAAACAAAACCAAAATTGAGTTGTATTAAAGGACAATACAATTATGCATTTTAGCCTAAGTAACCAAGGGAAACAAGAGAGATAAAGCAATTTACTAGTATTAGAAATGAAAGAAAGTGTCACTACTTATGCTTGGGATATTACAGAGATGCTAAGGTAAGCCATAAAGAAATCCATGCCCACGCATTTGATAACATAGACTAAATGTATTGATTCTCTGCAAAGCACAAGCTACTAAAACACACACCAGACGACATAAATAATGGGAGTAGGCCACGTCTATTAGATAAACAATCAATATTGACAATTTCCGAAAAGAAAACAGCAGGCTCACATGGTTTCACAGGTAGCACACTTGAGGGGAAAAATGATACTAAATTTCTACAAAATAAAAACGCAGGAATTCTATGAAGTCAACGTTACCCTAATGCCAAATCCAGATAAAGATACTACAAGCAAAGAAACCTGAAGATTAGTCTCTGTCTAATAAGCTTAGATGCAAAATCCTCAAAATATTAGCAAATTGGGTCTGGGGAGATAGCTGGGCTGTCTGAACGCCTGCCTAGCAAGCGCAAGGACTCCAGTTTGACACCACCCAGGGGCGGGGCAGGGATGCTGTTTCACCTGTGGGGAGACCAACATTCCAGGTCTGTATTTGGCCTTTTCTTCCTCCGCTGCGAGCAAGGACTCTGGAGCACCTCTTGAGAGTCATCTTCCCACTGGGCCCTGTTGACACGAGACTGGAGTAGTAGGCAACAAGTGGAGCAGTCATTGTGCATTTTCAGTCATGTCCGACTAGACTTTTGTTCACCTCTGACTAGAGTAAGGGGAGGTTTGTCAGGCTTGTCTTGTCAGGCAGTTTTAGGTTACCAAATTTTTAGCTGAGGCAGGAGGTAAAAAAAAAAAAAAAAAAAAAAAAAACAGAGCTTTCAGCCCACAGGTACTTTCCGGTCCAAAGGCACTGCCAGTTTGTCTTCACCTCCTTCTCTCTACCTTCCAGAGCATTCTGCTGCTCCTTTTATAGATTGTCTCCAGAGGATTGCGGGAGTTGTAAACATAAAGTACTAAGAAAAGTAGATCTATTACATCCTTCCAGATGCAGACATGTTCTTAGCCATTGTTGAATATTTTGTTGCAAATATAAAATGTAATATGCTGTTGTCTTATAACATCAAGCAATGGTTTTGAAATTCATAAAAGAAATTAGTGTATCCATAGAAATTTTTACCTCAACAATTTATTGAATGCTTTGTTATCTGAGGATCTTTAACTTTCTTTAGGCTGTTCCTGATATGTAAAATTGTCTCCTCATAGATGTTTTTCTCCTTTTCAATATTCATATTTTAATATTACTAGTTAAATAATACAAATTATTAATACTAACCATCTTTGTCTTTTTGAAACTGGGATAGTGCAGTGAGTGTTGTTAGAGAATGTTTTGAGTTTTGCTGAATGACTTCAAACGCAAAGTTTGATGCTATCTCGCCTTATAATACATGAATTATATTCATGGAACTCCTAATGTTTGACATGTCCTTCCATTCTGCAAGTAAACACCACTTGTTTTTAATATACTATGCTCAGGATGCTGTCAAGTTCTATTTGCTATTTCATTTAAATTTTTATAACATAAGTGAGATTGTCCTTCAGGTTTCAATTTTGAACTCTGCATAATATTATTATATTTGTTTCATGAAAAAAAATCAGTATTTTATTACATATTTTCTGGGACAATGTTTTTAAATTGCAGTTTTGATAGATTTAATTAATGAAACTGTTAGGTTCAGTAATTTAGGAAAAGAACTCATTGTGAATTTTCCCTACATTTTCTAGGAAACAATTTGTTTTGATTTTATTGTACATTTTATCAAATTGCAATTTTCTTCAAAATCATCTATTTCTTTTTTAAAATTTATTTATTTATTTATTTATTTATTTATTTATTTATTTATTTATTTCTGGCAGGCTCAGCCTGCCCTGTGGGTGGAGCTGGCACAGCGTGTGGTGCTGGGGATCAAACTGCAGTCACTGTGGTTGCCTAAGCTTGCCTGAGCAGGTGCTTTACACTGCTAAGATATCTCACCAGCCCAAAATCATCTATTTGATCTATGTTTTCAAATTTCTTTTTTTTCTTACAACAGTAGGAATATATTCTATTTGTGTTCATTCAGCCAGCACTGTGCCCTGAAAAAAAAAATCAGATATAGATATAGATATATTTCAATAAATTTTTAAGTTGGACTTTTTTATGACTTTTAAAAACAAATAACAATGTGATAGCTTCAAAACACATTAGTCATGTATTTGATACCATGCATATTGTCCTCCTATTATACAGAGCAGAGGGTGTAGATGTTACAATTTTTCAAATCATTATTAGTACAACCAAATTTCTTCTCACTGAACTAAGAGAAAGTAGTTGTATATATAATCCAATATTCAATAATCGCAATGGGTTATGGGCAAAACTGGCAATATTTGGAAGCTATTGATTTAAGCCTTTTACAGCTCATCATTCTAATCTAGCTTTACATTTTATATCTTGTGGTTAAACTTTTCTGCTGGGTGATTAAGGACAATTTTAAGCAAGATCTGTAGAGCAAAACATGTAACTTTTGTATCTCTTAAGGTCAGTCAAATCAGCTCAGGATTTACTTTGGAACCACGTACAGTGCTTTGTAGAACTGTTGTCAGTGTCGGCCATCTGGATGAGTCACAGCCATTATTGACCAGCTTGCTCTCGGTGAAAGCATGAGAGAATGTTTTCTCTCTAGGTGACTGTCCTTTGGTATACTATGTATCTTCAATCACTTTCCTCTGTAGCCCCATAATCTCCTCAGACAGAAAATTTGGGAAACCACTGAATTACAGGATGTTATAACACAGGTTCTCTTATGTCCTAAGTCCTCACTGACCTTGAAGGAGTAAGATCAAAATACTGGATATCCTTGCAGCCCTTCTTTTTCCTCCAAATTTTGGTCTGCAAACTTATATTCTTAACACTCCAGAAGAAAAGCTTAGTGATACTGTTACTCTATAACATAGGTACTTGAGCATGACATTACTACCTTTGTGAGTATCAAACATCTTAGACTTAACTTGAAATTGTTATTTTCTATCAATCATTGATACTCTAATTAATCTCCATAGAATGTGATAGAAGCAATTACAGATTTTTACACATTTAGGAATATAAGTATATTCAAAATTGTAACTGGTCAATCCTGTGGTATTTTCGTAATCTCTTACTCTCATTTAATACCCTTTTTTGTTTTCTTGTAAATGAACCATTTACTTGATAAAGAGTATAGCAGTAACTGAAATTATATTAGAAGAAGCACAAATCTAAAAGATCACAATGACAGGCATTCCAAGCATATTTTTGTTGTCACTCATTGCTATCCTCAGTGCCAAAAACATTTTGGAGGTTCCTAGGGACATTATCTAATTCATCCTATGTATATAAGTGCATGGCTTTGCCCCTACCATGCTTCCCATCTTTTCTGCTTGCAGTCACTTCCTTTCTTAATCCTTAAGTCCTTGCTTTCCAATCAGCTGTGTTATGTCTCTCCATGTTTATTTCTTCTTCTGAGATCTTGCACTACGGAGACTATACAATATTTACACACGTATGTGTGTTTTATTTCACTTATGAGTATATGTTCAAAATACATCCATTATATATGAAGTCTTCTAGTTTATCATTATTTATACCTGAGTAATATTTTATTGTATAAAAATGCCACATCTTTTCAACCATTCTTTAGATGATGGGGATTTTGGTTGCTTCCAAGATTTGGCTGTTACAAACTGTGCTGCTATAAACATAAGCATATATCTGGTGCCCAGATATAACTAGGGTATGATATTTTCAGTTGTTCTGGGAAAATTCTTAGTAGGGGCATAGCTGATTTGAATGGGATTTCAAATTCTAGCTTTATAAGGAGTCTCCAGACTGCTTTCCCTAATGGTTGCACCAGTCTGCATTCCCACCAGCAGTGGAGAAGTGTTCATTTTTCCCCACAGCCACTCCAACCCATATGGTTGCTTGATTTCTTTATAAAAGTCATTCTTTCTGGGGTGAGGTAATATCTGTGTTGATTTAATTTGCATTTCACAGATGGCTAGTGAAGTGGAGCATTTCTTCATGTATTTATAGACTTGTTGAATTTCTTTCTCTGAGAAGTGTGTGTTCATCTGAGATACCCATTTCTGGGTTGGGTCTTCGAATTTTGAGAACCTAATGATTTTTAGTTCTTTATAGATTTTAGAAAGAAGACCTTTGTCTTAATACTTATTAGCTAAAATCTCTTCAAAATTTGTGGGTTGTCTTTTTATTACGTTGGTAATTTCTCTTGAGGTGAAAAATTTCTTAGCTGGAAGAAGTCCTAGTTGTTGATTCTTTCAACTGTTAAAGGTTCATTTTGATTTTTGTTCATGAATTCTTTGCCTACCCCAATGTCTTTTAGACATTCTCCCACTTTTTCTTCCGAGAGATTTAATGTTTCTCTTTTAATATTTAGATCTTTAATCCATTTTGACTTTAGTTTAATGCATGGTGATAGACTTTGGTCAAGTTTTAGTTTTCAACATGTGGAGAGCCAGTTTTTCCAGCACCATTTGTTAAAGAGGCTATCTTTCTTCCAGTAAGCATATTGGGCCCCTTTGTCAAAGATAAGCTGGCTGAGTGTGTTGTATTTGCTTCTGCATCTTCTTGTCTATTTTACTGATCCTCAGGTCTATTTTTTGCCAATACCATGTTGATTTTTTCACTGTAGCTTTGTAGTATAACTTTAGGTCAGGAATTGTAATGTCTACTGCCTTACCTTTGTTGCTCAGAACTGTCTTTGCAATTCTAGGTCCTTTTTGGTTCTAGATAAATTTTAAGAATGATTTCTCCAGATCTGTGAGGTATGTTGATGATAACTTGATAGAAATAGCATTAAATCTGTATAACAGTTTAGGAAGTATGGCCATCCTCACAATGTTGGGTTTTCCTATCCAAGATCAGGGAATATCATTCCATTTTCTGAAATCCTCTAGGATCTGTTTTTTCAGAGTACTGTAGTTTTCATTGAAAAGGTCTTTTTCTTTAGTTAGGTTAGTTCCAAGAATTTCATTTTATCCAGTGCTATCGTAAAATGTATTGTTTCTCTAATTTCTCTCTCAGTGTGTTTGTTGTCTGTGTGAAGGAATTCTATTGACTTCTGTGTGTTCACTTTATACCATGCTATGGTAGTGAATTTGTTTGTTTGTTTGTTTTTTATTTTATTTATTATTTTTATTCTTGTTTCAGAACCTTTGTTTATTCACTCCTTTTTTTGGCCGGCTCAGCCCACCCCCCAGAGGGCAGGGCTGGCGCAGCATGTGGTGCCAAGGATTGAACCGTGGTCCCTGAAGCCTCCCAAGCTTTCCCAAGCAGGCGCTTTAGACCACTGAGCCATCCCGCCAGGCCCCTATGGTAGTGAATTTGAATATTAATTCTAGTAGCTTCTTGGAGAACTGTGTTGGATCTTCTAAGTAGATTATCATGTCATCTGCAAATAACAATAATTTAACTTCTTTACCTATTTTTATTCCTTTTATTTTTCTCTTGTCTAATGGTTGTAGCTAATGATTCTAGAACTAGATTGAATGGGAGTGGCGATGGAAGACATCCTTCCTTGTACCAGATCTGAGAGTAGAAGACTTCAGCTTTTCCCCATTTATAATTATGTTAGCTGTTGGGTTGTCATGTATAGTCTCTATTAGATTGAGGTAGTGGCCCTCTATTCCAATTTTCTGTAGGACTCTGAACATGAATAAGTGTTGGACTTTGTCAAAAGCCTTTTCTGCATCAATTGAAACAATCATGTGATTTTTGGCTTTGGCTCTATTAATACAGTGTATCACATTTGTAGATATGCATATATTGAGCTATCCTTGCATGCCTGGGACAAATCCTACCTGTCATGGTGTATAATCTTCTTGATGATTTGTTATATTCTACTGGTGAGGATTTTATTGAGAATTTTTGCATCTATGTTCGTGAGAGAAACTCGCTGTAGTTCTCTTTTTTAGTTGCATCTCTCTCTGGTTTTGGTATCAGTGTTATACTTGCCCCTAGGAATGATTTTGGGAGGATTCTTTCCTTTTCAATTTCACTGAAGAGTTTGAGGAGTATTGGGATTATGTCTTCCATAAATTTATTGTAGAATTCAGTGGTTTATGCATCAGGATCTGGACTTTTCTTTGTCAGTAGGCTTGTTATTATATTTATTTCATTGACTATTATTGGGTTAATAATAGATCTTATATCTTCTTGATTCAGCTTTGGTAACTTTTACCTTTCTGGGAACCTGTCCATTTCATCTGTGTCTTCAACCTCTGCAAGAGTAAAGATTCTCAAAGTAGCCATTAATGATCCTCTGAATCTCTGTTTGGTCTGTAGTAATTTCACCCTTTTTGTTCCTTATTCCTTCAGTTAGAGTCCTTTCTTTCCTCTTTTTGACATGGTTAGCTAGGGGCTTATCAATGTTATTTACTCTTTCAAAGAACCGCTTTTTTATTCATTAATTTCTTGAATTGTTTTTCTTTTTCTCAATTGAATTAATTTCTGCTCTAATCTTTACAATTTCCTCTTGTCTTTGGGCTTTTGATTTCATTTGCTCTTCCTTTTCTAGTCAGCTTAGGTGCTGCATGGGAGTATTCATTTGTTCTTGTTCTGTTTACTTAATATGTGAGTTCAGAGCTATACATTTCCCTGTAAGAACTGCTTTCATTGCATTCCATAAATTCCTGTAGGTTGTGTTTCAATCTTCATTAAGTTCTCAATATTGTTTAATTTCTTGTTTAATTTCATCTGTAACCCATGGGTTGCTGAGAAGGGTGTTAGTTAACTCCCATGTATTTCTGGGGCTCTTGTGATTTCTTTTCTTGTTTATTTCCAGTTTCACTGAACTGTGGTCAGATAACATGCATGGGGCAATTTCTATTTTCTTGCATATACTTAAGCAATACCTAAGCAGTAATATGTGGTCTATTTTGGAAAAAGTACCATGTGAAGCTGAAAAAAATGTGTACTCAGAAATGGTTGGGTGAAACACTCTGTGTATGATCATCAAGTCCAGTTGTTCCAAGTTCTTGTGCAGTTCTGTGACTACTTTGCTGATTTTTTGTCTGCTTGACCTATCTTTCTGGGATAAAGGGGTGTTAGGGTCTCCTGTTAAGATGGCAGTATCAGATATTAGATTTTTCATGTCCATTAATATTTCTCTTATATATCTTGGTGTTACATCTTTGTCTTGAATTTTTAGCCTAATCAGTATGTAGTGGCCTTCTTTATTTCTTTTCATCAATCTTGCTTTGAAGTTTAGACTGACTGCAAACAGGATTGCTACCCCTGCTTTTTTTTTTTTTTTTTTTTTTTAGGCGCTGGAGCATATAGTAGTTTTTTCCATCCTTTCACTTTTAACCTATAAGTTTCTTTATGAATTAAGTGCATTTCTTGTATATAAATTATTGTTGGATTTTATTTCCTTACCCACTGCCAGTCTATTTCTTTTAGGTGGAAAATTAACCCCATTTACATTGATGTTATAATTAAAATGTATTGAAATAAAATTGACATATCTTTGAGTTACTATTGTCTACCACTTTTTCTTCTGTGTTTAATTGGTTGCCCTATTTGGTGCGTTCTTTCTGTGCTCATTTGTGGGGTTTGGATCATTTTGCTCCCTCTCTGAAATACTTTTTAGTTGTCTGTGTAGGGTTTGCTTTGACATCGTGAAGTTCTTCAGTTGCTCCTTGTCATGGAAATATTTCACTTTTCCCTCATACTTGAAAGAGAGTTTTGCAGGGTAGAGCAGTCTGGGCTGAAATTTGTTTGCGGAGGACTTGAAGCACTCTGCTCCATGCTCTTCTTGACTTCATGGTTTGTGAAGAGAAATCTGCCGTTATTCTGATAGGTTTTCCTTTAAATGTGATTTTCTTTTTTTTTTTTTCTCTCTCTCTCTAGCAGCTTTTTAGTATATTATTCTTCTGCTGAATTTCTGGGATCTTGACTATTATATGTCTGAGTGTATTTTTAGTCAGGATTTTTCTTTAAATGTGATCTATTTCAGTCCTTTAGCCGCTTTTAGTGCATTATTCTTTTGCTGGATTTCTGGGATCTTGACTATTGTATGTCTGGGTGTTTTTAGTGAGCTTGATGTTATTTGGAGTTCTATATGCTTCAGTTACTGAATGACTGATTGTTTACTCAAGTTTGGGAAGTTTTCCGCTATTACTTCTGCCCATATTCTTTTTATATCATTTGTGTCGACTCCTTCTTTCTTGTTGATTCCTATCAATCTCACGCTGTTCATTTTTGCATCATCTTGCAGATGTTGAATTACTTTTTCCTGCATCCTCGTCATTTTTAAGAGATTCTTTCTTATCTTTTCACTAGCAGTGACTGTGTCTTCAGGATCTGAGACTCTATCCTCACTCTCATTCTTATGGTTTTGCCAACTTGTGATTGAGATTTTATTTCCTTTTATGTCTCTCTAAAACCGTTTCATGCAATCTGTTTCTTTCCTATATTGTTCAATCAGAGAATCCATCATTTTTCTATTCTCTAATTTTTTATCAATGTCTTCTTTAGTAGCATTTAATTTTTATTATACTTATAGTTATAGTTTTTTCATTATAGTTATCCTTTCACGCTCTAGTTTAGAGATTATTTCTGCTTTGTTTTCCTCTTTACCTTTCTGTTGTTGTTCACTTACTTTAGATGCTATTAGAGATTTTTTTTTTTTTTACTTTACTTCAGAGGTTGTTTCTGGCCTAACTTCCTCTATATGTTTCTGTAGTTGTTTTCCACTTCAGATTCTATTAATTGATGCATTTTCTTTTTTACTTCAGATTTTATCTCTGATCTGACGTCCTCTATGTTTCTGCACTTGTCTGCCTACTTCAAATGCTGCCATTTCAGAGATTTCGGCTGCCTAATTCCCATTTTCTACAGTGGTCCTGTCTCCCACATTTGTTCTGTGTGGCCTCAGGACCTGAGATTGTATCTTGTTCCTTCTCTTTGTTATTTTGTATGAATTCTATACTTTGGTGAAGTTATGCTGTTAGTGCCTATCAAAATTTGAGTCTGGATCCACCAGTCTTGATCCTTTCCAAATGTGCCTGACTCGGTCTGGCTGCTGTGCTCAGCTTCTTCCTGCTGCAGCTGGGTGCAGCAGGGATGGTCAGTGTGAGCAGGCAGGGTCAGAGTTCTGGTGGCTGGCTGCATGGGAGCATATGTTGGCAGACAGTTCCTACCTGGACACAGGCCCAGGTCATTCAGCATGGACAGAGGGGAGCCAGGTTCCAGGGGCTGGCTGGGCAGAGGCACACTCCAGAAGAGAGATCCTGGGTACAGGCGCAGGTTGGTCTCAAACTTATTTTCGTAGAATTAAATTGTCCCAATAGCAGCATGGTGTATTCTTGTGTTTTCAGAGTTTATTTCTTGATAAGCATGACTCTTTTTTTTTTCTGAAGAACTAGCTTTCTGCTTTACCTATCAGTTTTTTTAATGTTCTGGAGTATTGATTTCTGCTATTATCTTTTTTAAAATTTCCTCTCTCATTTTCTTTTTGGTTCCTTGTATTGTATCTTTTCTAATTTTTTGGGTAAAGTGCATGGATTTTTTGTTTGTATATTTATAGATGTATTTATTTATTTATTTATTTGTTTGTTTGTTTATTTGGTACAGGGTATTGCTACACAGTTTAGACTCATGGTGACCCTCCTGCCTCAGCCTCCCCAGCACTGGCATTACAGGCCTGCACCACCACGCCTGGTTTTGGGGGCTCGCCCGGCATTTTCCTCATACCTTGATGAAAATGTACCTTTATTAATGCTCAAACTATCCCTTTTGTCTATAAGAACTATATTAGATTTGTATCTTATAGTTGATGTAACTTTTATGCCAGCCACATGTATGTTTCTAGTCCATTTAATTAAAATTAAAGAAAAAAAGTCTTCCAAGCCAATTGTCTGATAGCTTGACTCTTCTGATGCTTTTTGTTGTTTTAAGGTGTGTATCCCTTCCTTTTCCTATCAACACTAAGAAACAGGGTTTTTGTGATATATAATGGTTACACAGTGCTTTATTTGGAACTACTAATTCTCACAATTTTAAATCTTATCTCTCTTGTAAGTTAAGAGTCATCACGTGCCACCAGTCCTTTTATAAGTTTGCGTTATGATATATTGATGCACTAGCAAGCAGAAACACTGAAAAAATATATCCAGAGTTTGGAGACAGATTTAGTTACTGATTGGGATCATTCATAAAATACCAGGCCCCAAACTTTCTAAGCCTAGAGCTTTGCTATGTTGCCCACGCGGGAGGGTCACGGTGAGAAAGAGCTGCCTGGAAGTCCTGGTTATCCAGCAGGGGAGATCCCTGGTTGCGAGGGTGGTTAATGATCATCAGTCCATGAGGCTTGGTATGCTACAATCCCACATTTCCTATGTTTAGTGACACTGTCATGGTTATGGGGTCAAGACAGTTATTACAAAGTAATGAAGCAGGCACACAACGAGGCAACAAAGTTTTAAAAAGAATGATTTCTCTTGTGCAGCTTCTTCCTTTTACTGGTTAACTAAAGTTAATTCTCTAAAAATGTTCCTAAAAGTAAAAGAGGCAAATTCTGCAGAATTTTTGAGTATGAAAAGCTATTTCTCAGAAGTTGTCAATCAAATCAAATTGATTGGTGCAAGATCTTTGGTCATTGTTTCCTTCCCTGAGGGGGCAGAGCTCACCACCTCATGACGTTCTGGCATTGACTGTAACTATGCGAAAGCACAAGGGCTACCCGACTTTGATACAGGGGAAGTACCTCATTCTCACGGATAGCCAGACTAAAGGGTGTCCTTTGTTTGTCTCTTACTTGTTCCTGATACCTTAGGCAGAGCTTCTGTTATGTTTAGAGTTTTTGCAAGGGAAGCAAGACAATACAGGACTTATTTTATAAAGTTATTTTATAATGAACCATCCAAGGAATCATATACAAAAAAATGTAAGAAATCTGTCCAGACCAAAGAATCCAGCTGAGGGCCTGGATCCTAATATCCTGCATAAGTCCTACTGAAAACCTAGAGCCCATAACAGCACCTCGCATGAGTCCAACTCGATGCCTAGAGCCTGCAACAGTGTCTCATGCAGGCTCACTTCACGGATCTGCACTGGGAAGGCCCAACGGTCAGTTGTGTTAGCTAGAAAGCTCATGCCAGCAGAATGAAGGATCTGTGATAGCAGGCTGAGGGATCTGCACTGGAGCCAGAAAGAGATGCTTAAAGAACCAGAGCTCCTCTGGGAGTACCACAGTGCTCCTTAGCATTAGTGAAGTCCCAAGCTCCTCCTCTGACAAGAACAGCCAAGTTTACCAGGAAAGCCAGCATGGCAAGTTTCCCCAGCAGGGTAGCCCAGGAACTTCCAAGAGCTCCAACAGCTTCTCCAAACAGCTTGCCAACAGCCTTGCCCAGCACTTTTCCAGTTCTGCCTCTGATGCTGCTGGCAACAGTCCTCAGGTGGACCTCCCACACCCAACACCACACTAGTCCACTTCAGCTGAGTGTAACAAGTTGATCACCAGTTAGTAAAGGACCCCAGCTGGGGACGGAACTCAGGGCCTTGCCCAGGCTAAGGATGTTCTCTGCCACTGAGTGATGCACTCACCCTCTTTTAAATCCCTTAACTTTGTGTATACATTGTAGCTGACCCTGTAAATAAATTCTCTCAAGAATGCAATGTGTTTGCTTAAATATATGCCACTTGCGTTGGTACATGCCTGTAAACTCACACTTGGGAGGCTGAGTTAAGAAGATAACCACAAATTCAAGAACAGCCTGAGCTACACGGTGAGTTCAAGGCCAGCCTGAACCACATAACTAGATCCTTTCTCAAAAAAAAAAAAAAAAAAGAAAACAAAACTAAGTACAAATTTCTTTCATTTCAAGCAAAATTTGAATACATCTCAGTTTGACTCTTTATCATTTTTTCCTGATGACAGCATTTTTGCTGCTTTCGGGTCTTACTTTCCTTGAGATCCTGCTCTTGTGTTGGTGCACTTAAATACTCTCCTCAGTTTATATTCTGATTATTATAATTTTGCTCTGTTTTGTCTTCTGATTGTCTTATCATCGCTTTCATCATGCATCTCAGAGGAGCCTTTCAATTTTCTCTCAATATCATTGCATTTTTCTGTTCATTTCCTGAGTTCTGTCAATTCATACTCCACTTCCTCTTATGGGCTCATCATCTCTTGCCTGAACATTTTCTTCGATTCTTTGTGGTTTTACTTCAGTGAGGCAACCGACTCATAAGGGTTTTGGTTTGTGTTAGAAACTTAACAGTTTTAACCTATCCCAGGAATCAGGTTCTGGTGAATATTGTCAATAAATTTTACTTCCAATTCTTTCTGGCTTTTTCTACCAGTATTTTTATAGAAGCTGTGAAAATTATTTTTTCTTTTTTTTTTTCTTTTTTTTTTTTTTTTTTTTTTTTTTTTTTTTTTTTTTTTTTTTTTTTTTTTTTTTTTTTTTTTTTTTTTTTTTTTTTTTTTTTTTTTTTTTTTTTGTCTTTTTGAGACAGGGTCTCGCTATGCAGTTCAGGCTGGCCTTGACCTCACTTTTGTAGCCCAGGCTGGTCTCGAACTCGCATCAATCCTCCTGCCTCAGCCTCCCGAGTGCTGGGATTACAGGCGTGCGCCACCACGCCCGGCTGAAAATTATTTTTTCTATGACTCTTCGTTATTTATGTTGGGATTTTATGGGCCAACTATTTGCAAAACAATTCTGTAGGTGGGCAGAGTAAGAGTAGCACTCCAGGCTCACTTCATAGAATCACCCTGATTTTCTCCTGCCACAAAATAGGACAGTTTGTGGCAAATAATACTGAGATTTTGTGAGTAATAGAATCTCTTTGGTTTAATGCTCCTCCAGCCTGATATTCTGATATTCTCTCTGTTTCTCCCTCTTTTCCTCTCTCTCTCTCTCTCTCTCTCTCTCTCTCTCTCTCTCTCTGTCTTTCTCTGTCCCTGTCTTTCTTTATCTCTCTCTCTCCTCTCTCCTCTTTTCATTTTACTCCTAGTTCATTCTGCATAAAACTGGACTGATTTTTGTACCTCTTACACATTATGTTATAGTTTCTTCATTTCTCAAAAATGGAAAATGAAATTTCTGGTACGTCCTTGTGTGTGGTTTTATCTCCAGCAACTCTGCTTCTGAATTGTTTTCTTGGTGAAGATGGAAATTATTAAGTTTATTTAACCCTCTCCACCCCAGAAGCCCTGCTCTAGAAATTAATCGTGCATCTTACAGTGAGGGAAAACCAGAGAGCTTATTACTTGGTTGATACTGGAATCCAGTTCTACTTTATCCTTTCTGGGGCTGCACGGACAGGCACCTTGAGGTGTGCATCAGCATGGGGCAGCTACAAGAGCCAGGTCCAGGAGCATAGGAGACCCCGTGTCTAAACATTGGCCATGGTCAAGGTAGAGCAAGACACCTGTTTCTGGAAGCCTTCGGTTCTCTCAGTGGGTAAGATGTGCCCAGCGGCCCACCTCTGCAAAGGCCAGGAGTTCTGTATAACATGAGACATTTGGCAGCTCAGCAACTTCAGGGCATGACAACATAGATTATAAAGGTTGAACTATGTCCTAAGAATAAATGATGTGTACCTAGTCCAATTTCTGCTGAGAACTTCTGCCTTTTCAGCTCCCCTGCTCTGTATAACTCTTGTTAAGCTCAAATGTTAGATCTAGCTTTTCTAACAAACATAATTTGCAAGTGTGAAGAGATGTTTTTCCTTTTACTTACACTTAGCATTTTAATTAGCAAATGCTTTTTCAAGCTAAATTTTAGTTCACAAACCATGCCACTGTCTAGTAATTTAATTCTGAAAACAAATTATATGTAATTTCCCTGACAATCTGAAATCTGTAAACCACTGAAAGGAGCCAACTCACTGAGCAGCATGATAATTAATGCTCATAATAAAATAATTATATTTTATGTTAGAGATGTCTAAAAATTCATGGTAGCTCTTTATATCTCTTTCTGCTTACTGACATTAGGGATATAGACATTTGGTTCACTTAAAAAAAGAAAAAGCCCTGAACATTCTTGTTAGTGATTAAATACAATGGAAAAATGAAAGGTTCTTAGATAAAAATCTATAAAAAGAATTCTTTCATAATAAAACTACTGAAGTTAAGACATAGAGTTGCACATTCCCTGGGTTAACATGTCACCTTCCCAAAGTATCCTCATGATCTGGGAAGGCCAAAATCCCAGGCAGCCTCAGAGGACAGCTCCGTAAGTATACACAGCCTAGGCTTTTGTGACTATGTCCTTCTCATGCCTAATTCATATTTAGTTTTCAACCCATTGGCATCAAATATAACTTAATAGGAAATAAAAAGCTGCTCACTTTTATTTGGGTATAAATAAATAAAATTCTACATTGGATTCTCCTTACAAAAATGGATCTCACGTTAAAACTTTAAAACAAAAGCATCCTTAATGAGTATCATGTTCTTATCACTAACAGGGGGAAGTGAGCAATGCAAATTTTCTTGATTTGCTTCTCCTGTCGTTCACTTTTGCAATTCTAATCTGCTTGGCCAGTTTCCTTAATGAAGCAAATGTATTGTGGAAACTACTGGTAAGAATTTTCTGATATTGTTTTTAGTGTTTGCAACAACCTTCTAAGGTAGATGCAGGGGTATCTTGGTTCACCAACTTGATTTTGGAAAAGAAGACAGTGTGCTCGCTCAGCAGGTATCTCTCTTCTAAGTACTGCAAATGATGTGAAGTTTGAACATTAACAGGTGAAGCAGTTATCTGGCCGAGGGAGAAGAATCCTAAGAGACCACTGTAGCAGCCTGCAGAAAAATGGCCCCAGGCTCCAGAAGAAAGCAAGCTGCCCCAGCTCAGGTGGGGTAGCACAGCTCTACCACTGAGCTTGTGTTTTTCATATAATGGCAAAACTTTAAAATCTTCCTGTCTGAAAGACACATAGAACAAACATTCCCAAAGACACCCAAATGCAAGTGCTTCCTACAACTTAACTAGTTATTGTAGAACAAATTCCAGGCCTTAGGTTTGTGGTGGCAGAATGCCACGGTGCCCATTTCCCTGAGTTTGCTCAGTGGCTTGTAGCCACATTACTGTGGCCTATGTATACTCACTAGGCATCACCTAGAGATTCATGCTTCACAGGGTCCTTTTATGGCATTTGGGCAACGCCACGTGAAGTTAGGTGTTTAAGACTATGAAACAATATGAATGATGCCAACAAACATACTCAGAACATACACATTTTGAACACAGCAAATATATATATGTATATATATGTATATATATATATATATATATATATTCCATGTTACTAGCTATAAATTAAAGCTACAATAAAGTCCAATCATTCCCACTAGAATACATTATAAATTAAAAATCTAGTCAATATCACTTTGCCAGGGATCCAGAGTTGGTAGGAGTACAAAATTATACCACTGCTTTGGAACTGCTGGCAGTTTGTAAAAGAGGTGCACTTATATCTGCCCTAATACAAAGGCCTTCCACTCCCAGGTGATTAGAACATGTAACTACAGAAAGACATACACAAGAACACTCTACATATCATGCTTCATGTAAAAACCCTAAACTGGAAACAACTTACATGTGCAGCAAGAGGTAAATGGATGGAAAAAAATAATAGATTTACACAGCACAAAACTTAGCAGTATAAAAGAAATAAATGAACTTTCGCAACAGCATGAGTGACTCTGAAATATATTACACAGAAAAGAAATAATTTTGGACCCAAAAAAGTTCATGTAGCGTGATCCCACATACATGAGCCTCACAGGAAGCAAAGCAGATCTGTGGTGATGGGACCACTAGGGTAGGTTATCTAGCGGGGGAGGTGCATGTGTATTAACTGGGGAGGAGATGGGGAATTTTCTAGGGTGATGGTCAGGTTCAATTTTGATTAGTGTGTACGTTACATAGAGGGGTAAGTAATAATAAAATTTTGTATACCTTATATTAATATCTGGGCATCTCACCATATCTTCTACATCAACGTGTTAGATATTTACTAACCTTGTCTGAATAATGAAATGTGGGGTTTCATAGAAAAAGCCTGAACCACTTTTCATCTTCCATACTCCATCCCATTTACTCTGAAAATTTCCAGAATGCAGTGTGGTAAAACATAGGAATCACAGAGTTGAACGTTTTTCAGTGGCCATGAGATAAAACTAGGTAACCACAGTGAGTGGGGGCGCACTAGAAATAACCACAGGGAATGTGCCCCAACCCACTGGAGCCACCTATTGTCCTTGCTGATATTTGCTTCTTTTCTCTACTGTTTTGTTGGTTTATATTTTTGGAATGTCCTGACGACACTCATCCAGGGGAATCAGTGCATATACATATCAAATCTCAATCACACTCCCCTGGCTCCTCCCCATTCCAGAATCCCTCCCACCTTCTCACTCTTATAGTCTATCTCCTTGCTTTCTATCGTCTATCTTTTATTTTCTCTTTAAATTATTAATATTTCACATTACCTTGTATGTCTGGCTTTTTTCCCATGGTGTGTGTTTGTTTTCAATGTACATCCATCTGATTCTGAAAGAGGCTCACCTTGAGAGAGCAGATCTGATTTGCCTAATGAAATCTAGTTTGTCCAGATCTGGTTCCCTCAGAAATCTAGATGACTTATATTACTATTTCTAATTGATATTTTAGCAATTTTTAAAAGCAAACACTGAGTGTGTCAAACAATTTTGCATAGCAAACTGGCATCAATCTCCTTACCTCTACCTTGACTTCAGCTGTCTCTGGCTACAGCACTGCTGTCCCCTAGCAAAGAATGCACAAGCAAGAAGAAATCACCGCTCAGAAACTCAGTGGCAGGGCTTCTTGCAGGCTCCACTTCCTCAGCTCACTGAGTCCCAGGCCCTTGCTGGGTCCTGACAGAAGGAAAATATCAGTGCAAAAATGGTGCTTAGATCTCATGTTCATCTTTTATCTTTCAAAATATTCCTGCCTCTTGTTAATTGTTCCTGCCATCTTCTACACCAGCCCTGCAAAGCATTGTTCTCAGAGAACAACTGTTTCCAACTCCCTCTCTCTCTCTCTCTCTCTCTCTCTCTCTCTCTCTCTCTCTCTCTTTCAGGCATTTTTTACAGAAGAGTCTACAGGGTGTTGAGGGTCTCACTACTAAATCACACCCATAGTGATCTGCCTGTTTATAGCCTCCCAAGAGCTGGGATTATAGGCATGTGCCACCACGCCTATCTCAGCATGCCCCTGGGGGCAGGAACAGCACAGCAGGCACCAGGATTGGACCCCCGCCCCTGCACCTGCACCTGCTTGCAGGCACTTTAAACCGCTGAGCTATTTCACTGGCTTTCTCTTGAAATCATCGAAAAATAAAATTTACTGAGTTAACTTGAATTAGCAATACCAAGGTCTTTACTTTGAAGCCAATAAGGGATGTAAAATAAAAACAAACTTCCTTTTCTTTTTTTTCCCCATCCAAGCCTCAGACCTATGGAATCCATATCCACCAGGTTCTATTTCCTCAGGTGCTCTAAGAGTTTTGCTATTGTTTCCCACCTGGTAACATAAAATGCATAAAGCGTATTTTTTAAGGCAAGTTTGCTGGCTAAATTTCATAGAAAGTTATATATATATCACCTAAAGAAACCCCATCTCTGGCCTATGAGTGGCATTTCAAGTGGTTGATTAATTATCCATAGCAATGTTCCCCCAATAAGGCAATCTAATTTTTCTCATTTATTTCAAACTCTGCCCCCATCAAAAACTTTAACCTCAACTGCCAAGAATAACAAAATTGACAGATTTGTAATTTAATTCACCATTTCCCCTTTCTGTTTGTTTGATAGATGTGTAGATTAGCAGTGAAATGGCCCAAGACTAGGAAAAAAAAAATGAGAGGAAAAAATCTGCTCCTATTCTCATAAGAGAATTTCTGAGCACCGGTGCCGCCCCACCCGCCGCCTTGCTCCATGTGTAGCCATGCTTTAGAAGGGCATGCACACACAGGTGCCCACATGAGCACATGCCCACTGTTGGTCGAAAATGACATTACACTCTTCATGTAATATTTTGGGTCAAATCCACTGTTAACTTTAAAACAGCCCAAAGGGAAAATAAAATAGGAGTAAAATACTCATCCCTTGTGTTTGGAAAAAAATCTCAGGGAAATTCTCCTAACGAGTTGTGTCTGGCCTCCAAAGCCCTTTGCAATTTCGTCTCCATTCGTGGCGTAGGAAGGCGTTTAGAACCTGTTCCAAGAAATCTGCCTTCCTGGGGCAAACGTTCGGCCTGCCTAGATTTCAGGCAGCAGCCATGTCCCCTTTGCCCACGCTCCCACATCAAGGGCCTGCAGCAGGCCTTCGCTATGGTCCTAGAATGCAAAAGTACAAGCTCTGGGGATTGAACCCAGGGCTTTCACCCTCAGCTGTATCCTTACCCCTTCTTTCCAATTTTTGAGCCTGGCTCTCTCTGTTCCTATGACCAGTCCACACAGCCCTGGGACACTGCTCCCGGGAAGTTTCCACTTCTAAACACCTTTTCTCTGACCCTACCTTCCTTCCTCTCATGTGCTTTTCTAAATTCTTACACTTTCGGTGATTTTGTTCTTTATCATCACCTTGAAAACTAGACCTCAAATTCTTCCATAGTCCTTAGATGGAGAGGAGCCTCTTCTGGACCCCTAGACTCTAACTGGCCTGGGCTCAACAGCTCATCAGTCATTCTTTCAATCCACTCGTCGCAACCAAGCATGAGCCCTGTCCTAGTAGTCCACCACTCTACTTTTAATTACATCCCTGGCTGCGCATTCCCGCAAGAGGCTGCCATATTCCTGCTGCCATGCCCCTCATGGAATGCAGTTCTGCAAAAAGAACCTTTCTAACTTAAAGTGGATTTTCATTGCTTCCCAGGGGTCATTTTTTCTCCTACTAAGTCCTTATCGTATTGCATAAGTGCATATCTCTTTGTTTTCATTAGCACAATTCATGTGTGTAGTGCCTGATGTTTAGACACCCTGCACGGAGGCAGTACATGCCCAGAACACATCTTAGCTCCATTTCTCATCCCTTTCCTCTCCTGCTTCCTCTCCCCTCCATCCATGTCTTGATCACCTTTCCATTTGACAAAAATCTATCTCTCTCCTTTCTGTTATCTCTTAGTTTTCTTTTTATTTATATTTTTTTATTTTTCAAAGAGAAACCATACAATGTTTAAGCTCATGCATCTGATTTATTTCACTTAACATTGCATATGGCCTCAAGCAATCCCATGCCATCAATTTTATTCTTATGAAGCTTAATTAATGGGATACAGACTTCTACTCCCCTCATTTGGTTTCAAAATATTTCTTTCTTATCCTATTTGTTTCCTTACTACCCTGTTTTACTCCTCACCTTTCTTCCTCCTGTCTGATATTCAGTCTCTTTCTTTCCAAATTCCTTCAACCTATTTCCGTATCATGCTTAATTTTCCCACATCCTAAGACACCGCCCTTGCTTCAGCCAAACCAATTACCATTTCTTGTCTCAATTCTCTTCCTCTTCACCCTTTCTTTTTATTACAGTGTATCAAATCAGCACTCTCCTCTCCTTGCCATTCCCCTCTGAACTCCTATAATCCTCAGGGAACTTTCCCATTTCAATGAGCTCAACTTACTGCCTGCTTTCTTCCCTTCTTGGTGGCATCTTACATTGTTAACTCCAACCTTACCAAAACCTTACCTCCACTAAAAGTGGCTTCCCTTCCTCTAGAAAATCTCCACCCTACTTTTAGCTCTGCTCTCTCTTCTTGCTCCCCTGCAACAGTCAGCTTTATAAGTCTGTCTTCAGCCCAGGAATTTTTCCTTTTCTTCAGTGCAGTTATCATTTCCAACAGCCTCCTAAACTTCCTCACTTGAACATTACACTTGCATCTCAAAATCAGTAGCTATAAGATTGAACACATTCTTTCCTCTATAATAAATTTCTCCAGAGTATTTTGTTACTAGGCTTTATTACCCTTTAAGTTGCACTAGCCAACCTTCATAGCGGTTAAGAAACCACATATCATCTTTTACCTCTACACCCAGGATTTTTGAACTATCAATATCTTCCATAATCTATGACACTATCTGATGTAACACCCTGTGATCCTTCTCTCCCCAGTACTACCAAACTGCTACCTGTCCACTGAAATGACAATATCACCTCTTCTCTCCTTTGTTCCTTCTCCAGTGCACCCCAGAAACTTTGTTGGACCAATCTTTTTGAAAGCACAACTCTGATAATTCCTCTTTGGTATCTCAGTGTTTATCAACCTAATTGCTCAAAAGCTCCTTTCTGGCCACTTCTAGAGGATGGACATTTCCAAGTAAATGTTGCATGTATATCTGTGTTCTAATCTGAGGGAAAGCTGGGAGGAAAACACTGAGAAGAGTTAAAATGGAGAAGCCCCACGTAGGGTGCCATGGGGAAGATGGGCAGGAATGTAGTTCTCCGGAACTAGCTCTCCACTTCCAAAATAGCATTAGAACAACGTTTGTCACAGAGGAAACAATTGCATTTTAGGAAACCATACCAGGACACCAGCTCTAAATAAGTGGTTTCTTTTTTTATTCTAGCTATCATTTAGTTTAAACCTTTTGCTCTAAAGAAGTCCATATTATTTGACTTTTAGGCTCTGGTTGGGATACAAAAAACTGATGCATATGAATTCTGTACAATTGGTTGATTTTTTTTTGTCATCTCTATGTATTTCATAACTAAAAGAAGTCCCTCTCTGCTTTATCCTCTTTGCTTTGTCTATGAGAAAATTGATCTTATTTCAGCAATCATACAGTGGCCCCTGATGCATGTATTCATCATTTTTAATCAAAAGATTTATCACAAGCCAGGCGTGGTAGCCCACGCCTGTAATCCCAGCACTCGGGAGGCTGAGGCAGGAGGATTGGTATGAGTTCGAGACCAGCCTGGGCTACAAAAGTGAGCTCAAGGCCAGCCTGAACTGCATAGTGAGACCCTGTCTCAAAAAAGACCAAAAAAAAAAAAAAAAAAAAAAAAAAAAAAAAAAAAAAAAAAAAAAAAAAAAAAAAAAAAAAAAAAAAAAAAAAAAAAAAAAAAAAAAAAAAAAAAAAAAAAAAAAAAAAAAAAAAAAAAAAAAAAAAAGATTTATCACAGTTTTAGTCTTTCATTTTCACTTAATTCTCTTAATATGCTTCAACTAATTCTTTTGGAAAGGACAGAAAAGTTAATTCTGATAAGGCAATCTATAAGCAATCAAATTACAGGGTAGAATTGGGTGTTAAAGAAAAATATTGGGCCAGGGAGGTAAGTGCTTGCCTGGCAAGCACAAGGTCCTGAGTTCCATCCCTGGTACCACCAAAAAAAAAAGTAAAAACCAAAATAGACTTAAGGAGGAAGATATTCTACTCAGACCATTGCAACAGGGAGAAAGGTGCTACTGTGGTGGGGTGACAGTGGGTACATTGGGAAGACAACCAGAGTGTGCCTCTGAAACTTTTCCTCTTCAATGCAAATATTTTTGAGCTGGAAACACTTTAGTGGCAATTGAGAAAAAGACTAGCTGAGCCATCCTTTCATACACTCATCAAGCTGTAAAACAATTATGGTGAGAAAGCTGCCCACCCTGTGCAAACAGGAGATAATAATCTTTGTGACAAGTGACAGATCTGATGCTGCAAAGGCTCTGTATAAATGAATGCCCTGATCCTCTGGCCAACCTGAGACCTCCAGCCTGCCGCCTGAAACTTCCTCCAGCCCACATGGGACCTCCAACCTGCCTGAGACCTCCTCCAGCCTGCCTGAGACCTCCGGCCAACCTGAGAACTCCCCCTGCCCACTGCGAGAACAGCCTATCAAGCATCAGGCTCGCCACATCAGACCTCCTCCAGCCCACCGCAAGCACAGATTATCCAGCAGCTGGGTCTGCCATGTGAGTCAGACCTTCAGCCAGACCCAGCACCAGATCCGCCACATGAGTCAGACTTCCGGCCCAACACAAGCTTGGCCTATCCAGCAGTGAGGCCCGCCAGGTGAGTGAGACCTCCCTTCCCCAGCCTACAAGCAGCTCAGACAACCCAGCATCCTGGACTGAATGACTAACCCATGGGCACACAGCCCCGGGGCAAAGGTCGCTGCTATACAGAATGATGCAGAGAAGGAGCAAAATGCAATCTCAGGTCCCGAGCCCATCTTTAATAGATACAGGAGACATTACCTTACAAGGAAATGGGAATCATGCAAATGAAATCTCTGAATCGATAGCTTCTGAAGTAGACAGACAAGTGCAGAAACATATAGAGCAAGTCAGATCAGAGATAACATGTGAAGTAAAAAAAGAAATACATGAATTAATAGAGTCTGAAGTGCAAAAACAACTCCAGAAACATATAGAGGAAGTCAGGTCAGAAACAACCTCCGAAGTTAAAAAAGACCTTTCTAAATTAATAACATGTAAAGTAGGGGAACAACTACAGAAAGGTAGAAAGGATAACACAGCAGAAATAATCTCTGAACTAGAGAGAGAAAGGTTAACTATAATGAGAGACTTCAGTACCACTAAAGAAGACATTGATAAAAAAATTAGAGGAGAGTAGAAAAATGTTGGATTCCCTGATTGAGCAATACAGGAAAGAAATAGATCGCATGCAACAGTTTGAAGGAGATATACAAGAAAGAAGGGATCTACTAAAAACAACCAGGATGCGGGCAAAAATAATTCAACATCTGCAAGATGATGCAAAAACGAACAATGTGAGATTAATAGGAATCAATGAGACAGAAGGAGTCGACACAACTGATGTAAAAAGAACATGGACAGAAGTAATAGAAGAAACCTTCCCAAATTTGAGAAGACAATTGGACATTCAGCAACTGAAGCATACAGAACTCCAAATAACATCAACCTCACTAAAAACATACCCAGACATACAATAGTCAAGATCCCAGAAATCCAGCAAAAGAATTATACACTAAAAGCTGCTAAAGAACTGAAATAGATCACATTTAAAGGAAAGTCCATCAGAATAATGGCTGATTTCTCTTCACAAACCATGAAGTCAAGAAGAGCATAGAGCAGAGTGCTTCAAGTCCTCCATGAAAACAAAATTCAGCCCAAATTGCTATACCC
The DNA here is from genome assembly GCA_004027025.1 of Myocastor coypus. Classification (NCBI taxonomy): domain Eukaryota; kingdom Metazoa; phylum Chordata; class Mammalia; order Rodentia; family Myocastoridae; genus Myocastor; species Myocastor coypus. The sequence continues at coordinate 65,864 of PVJA010008018.1, forward strand.
AGCAAAACCCTCCACCAAGTATGAGGAAGAAATTAAATACTTCCATGATAAAGGAACAACTAAAGAATTTCATGATGTCAAAGCCAACCCTACAAGGTATACTAAAAAAAAATTTAGAGGGAGACCAGAATGACCTGAACTCAACAAATGAGAACAGAAAGAACCCACCAAATAAGGCAACCAATTAAACACATGAGCAAAAAAAAAAAAAAAAAAAAAAAAAAAAAAAAAAAAAAAAAAAAAAAAAAAAAAAAAAAA
>PVJA010008019.1:0-55087 GCA_004027025.1 Myocastor coypus
AGAAGAAGAAGAAGAAGAAGAAGAAGAAGAAGAAGAAGAAGAAGAAGAAGAAGAAGAGGAAGAGGAAGAAGAAGAAGAGAAAAGGAGCTGAGTGCCGTGGTGTCCATCTGTAATCCCAGTACACAGGAGGCCTAGGCAGGAGGATCCTTGCAAGTTTGAGATCAGCCTGGATTACAAAATGAGCTCAAGGTTAGCCTGAGCCGCATAGTGAGATCCTGTCTCAAAAAGAAAAAGAAAAAGAAAAAGTTATTCACTGTTTCCTGGAATCCAAATTTAACTGAGCAACCTATATTCCATCTGGTGAACCTATAAAACTATAGAGTAGGCCATTTTGGGCCATTAGTCAGGGAACTCCCTGAAAAATTCTTTTGAGCATTTTATAGCTATTATACTGCATAGACCTCACATTTCTGTTGGTAGGGTAATATATGATGTTGTACACATTATGAGGCTCAAACTCAGTGTCTTCCATAACAACAGAGGTTTACTCAGAGACCAGGGTTTGATTCTCCATGTGCTATGCTGGCCCTGTTCCTGGGGTGCACTGAGCCAGTGACTGAGACTGGGCTTGGTGGCACGTGACTGTAATGTCAGTACTTGGGAAGTTGAAAACAGGATGACTATGAGTCCTATCTGCATAGTGAGACCCTGGGTACCCTATACTAAATACATTTAAAAAAAAAAAAAAAAAAAAAAAAAAAAAAGAACAGCTGTGCGTGGTGGTGCACGCCTGTAATCCCAGCACTTGGGAGGCTGAGACAGATCAGTGCATGTTTGAGACCAGCCTGGGCTATAAATATGAACTCAAGGCCAGCCTGAACTACAAAGCAAAATCCTGTCTCAAAAACAAACAAACAAACAAACAAATAAATAAATAAATAAACAGACAGAGGTTTATACTAAGCTAACAACTTTTAGAAGATAAGGATGATAGATGTTCGATTGAAACGTTAACTCCTAAGGTGAGGGTGTTAGCACGTGGAGCCTTTGCGATGTGATTAAAGCATGAGTGTGGAGCTTTCATGAATGGAACTGGTGCCCTTTTATGTTTATGTTAATTTTTCATTAGTATGTATTTGTTAGGCATATTGATCATATTCATCATAGAGAATTTGTACCTGCACATAATATGTCTCATTCTTCTTTTTTTTTTTTTTTTTTTTTTTTTTTTTTTTTTTTTTTTTTTTTTTTTTTTTTTTTTTTTTTTTTTTTTTTTTTTTTTTTTTTTTTTTTTTTTTTTTTTTTTTTTTTTTTTTTTTTTTTTTTTTCATTCTTCTTTTTTTTGTTATTCCCCTCCCCTCCCTGTAACCCATCCCCATTTACACAAGTTTTGTTTTGGTTTTGTTCTTTTATTCTCTTTTTTTTCTTTTCCCTTCTCACCTGTTCTGCTTTCTTCCTTGCTCTCTTTCCCCCTTGAAAACGTTCTTCCTACTTCCCAGTATCTTTCCTTTGTTATGCCTTTTACTTACCCTTTGGGTTTCTCACATAAGAGAAGCAATGTGAGACTTAAACTTGTGTGTCTGATTTATTTTATTTAAGGTCCAGAATGGACAGCTCTGGTATGAAAATTAACGCTCATGCAGGCATGCTAGGGAGCTCTAAGGACAGGTACCACTAATGTCCCCCAAATATAGTTCTTTTGTCCATCTGTTGGTGGGAATAGGGTTGTTTTTAAGACTTAGCTATTAGGAATTGTGCTGCTATAAATATGGATGTGGAAATATCACTGTGGTATGATGTTTTCAACTTTTTGGGTTAAAAAGGAGTATTTTGTGGCTCAAAGGAAATATCTATTTTTTTTTTTTTTTTTTTTTGGTGGAATCGCCACACTGATTTCCACAGTGGTTGTGCCAATCTACACTCCCACTAACAGTGGAGAAGGGTCTCATACCCCCACAGCCTCTCAACATTTGATATTGATAGTAGCCATTGTTTCCAGGGTGAGATGGAATCTCAGTGCTGTTTTAATTTGCATTTCTTGAATGATCAGAGATGTTGAGCATTTTTTCATGTATTTATTTTCTGTTTGTATTTCATCTGAGAAATGTCTATTCAGATTCCCAGTTTTGGATTAGTTCTTTAAATTTGGGGGGGGGGTCCTGATTTTTTAAAAATATATTTAGTACAGGGTCTCCAGGGTCTCATTACACAGGTCACACTCACAGTGATTCTCCTGTTTTCAGCCTTCCAAGAGCTGGGATTACAGGTGCGTGCCCCAACACCCAGCCTCCATGAGTCTCAGCGTTCCCTTGGGGCAGGGCCATCATGGCACACTGGAGATCAAACCTGGTCTCTGTGTCTACCTAAGCAGGTACTTTAATCCACCAAGCTATTTGGCCAGTCCATTATTATTATTATTATTATTATTATTATTATTATTATTATTATTATTAATTTTAGTTCTTTAGATATTCTATACGTTAGTTCTTTCAGGAGTAGTCAGTAATTTTTTCCCCATTCTGTGGGCAATCTCTTCACTCTATTGGTGGGTTCTTTTGCTATGTAAAAGCTTTTTAACTTGATAATATCCCTGTTGATTCTTTATAATACTTCTTACGCAGAGTTTTGTTTATAACATTGTCTATACCTTTATGTTTAAGAGTTCTACCCATTCTATGTTCCAGAAAACTGTTTCTGTTTAGTTTAGTGTATGGAGAGATACAAGGTTCAATATTCAGCATGTGGAAACCCAGTTTACACAGGAGCACTTATTAAAGAGGCTATCTTTCTTTCAGTGATGATGTTTGGCCCCTTTGTCAGAAAGGTGGCTGAGTGCACATGGAATTGTTTGCTCATCTTTTAATCTGTTCCACTGATCCTCTGGCCTGCTTTTGGCCTGTACCATGCTAATCTTATCATAGTAGCTTTGTAATATAACTTCCAATTAGGGATTGTAGCTGGGCATGGTGGTCCACACCTGTAATCCCACTTGCAAGACTGAGGTAAGGGGATCATTGTGAATTTGAAGCCAATCTGGGCTACATACTGAGAATCTGTCTCAAAGCTAAACTAAACTACCAAAACCAAAAATAAATCAGGGATTGTGATGTCTCTTGACTGCCTCTCTCTTAGTGCCTGGAATTGCTTTTGCTAGTCTGGGTCTCTTCTGGTTCCATATGAACTTTAAGATTGTTTTCTCTAGATCTGTGAGGTATGCCATTGACATTTTGATCATGATTGCATTAAATCTGTATAGTAGTTTTGGAAGTATGGCCATTTTCACTATATTCATTCTTTCTATTCAAGAACAGGTGATAACTTTCCATTTTCTGATATCCTCTTTTCAGAGCACGGTAGTTTTAAATGTATATATCTTTCATTTGTTATTTTGATTCCCAAGTATTTTGTTTTTCTTGTTGCTACTGTTAAAAGTGTTGTTTTCCTGATTTATCTTCAGGGAGTTTGTTATTTGTGTACATGAATGCCATGAGTGTTGGCTTTGTAGCCTGCAATGCTGCTAAATTTGGTCATTAATTCTAGGAGGTTTTTGGTGGAGTTTTGGGGGGTCTTCTATGTATAATATCATGCCATCAGCAAATAATGATAATTTAAGTTCTTCCTTTCCTGCGCATATGCCTTTTATTTCTTTCAATTTTCTAATTGCTCTGGCTAAAGTTTCTGGAACTATATTGAACATGAGTGGTGATAGTGGGCATTCTTGTCTTGTTCCTGATTTTAGGGTGAAAGTTTTCAGTTTTTGACTATTTAGTATAATGTTGACTGTTTTGCATATGTACTGCTAAAGTGAGCATAAAGAATTATTATTATTATTATTATTATTATTCTTATTATTTGGTAGTGGGGCTTGGGATTGAACCTAGTGCTCTATACATGCCAAGTAAGTACTTTACACTCAGCTACATCCCCAGCCCTTGAATATCAGTTTGTGATAGATGGCTTTTATCAGGTCAAGAAAAAACCTCTATCCCAGTTTTTTTTTTTTTCCTCTGTGCTGGAAATTGAACTCTAGACCTCACATTTGCCAGACAGATGCTGTGCCACTGAGCTATATCCCTGGTCCTCTGTAGGTTCTTTTTTTTTTAATTGTTAATTTGTTTTAGACATTGTCAAATGCTTTTTCTGTCTACTGAGATGCTCATGTAGTTTTGTCCTTGTTTCTGTTAGTGTAGTATACTGCATTTATTGATTTGTGTATGTTGAACTAGCCCTGCATCCCTGGGATGAATCTTACTTGGTCATGATGTATAATCTTTTGATGATTTGCTGCATCCTATTTGCCAGTATCTTACTGAGAATTTTTGCATCTCAATAAGAATATTAGCCTATAGTTCTCTTTATGGTTGAGCTCTTCTCTGGTTTTGGTATCAGGATAATGCTTGCTTCAGTGAATGAATTTGAAAGTGTTGCTTCCCTTTTGAATTCATTAAAAAGTTTGAAGAGTAGAGTCACTAGATCTTCTCTAAAGTTCTAGTAACTTAGCAGTGAATCCATCAGAACCTGGGCTTCTTTGTTGTTAGGTTTTTTGTTTTTTTTTTTTTGGTGGGACCAGGGTTCAAACTCATGACCTTGCACTTGCCAGGCAGGCACTTGTGCCACGGAGCTCTCTCCCTCGCCCCAGTTTTTTTTTTTTTTTTTTTTTTTTTTTTTTTTTTTTTTTTTTTTTTTTTTTTTTTTTTTTTTTTTTTTTTTTTTTTTTTTTAACTTCAGTTTCATTGACTAATACTAGTTAATTTAGAATTTTTATATTTTCTTGATCCAGCTGTGGTAATTCATATATATCTAGGAATCTTTCCACTTGTTCTGCATTGTCCATTTTATTAAAATACTGGCTCTTAATGTAGGTATAGATGATCTGCAGATTCAGTCTAAGATCTGGAGCCCATGGCAGTGTCTCTTGCAAATCTGTATCAGGAGGCTGATGAGTCCGTGTTGGAAGGCTGAAGAGTGTTGCAAGACTGAAACATCTATACCAAAAAGCTGAAGAGTCTGCTCCTGAAGCCAGGAGATAATGTACAAGGAGAAGGAATTTTTTTTTTTTTTTCTGATCATGATTACTTGGAGTGATATGTCCTTCACTTATCTGTATCTCAAATTCTTTTTTCATGCTTGGAAAGTTTTATGTTATTACTTTTGTGGACAAATTTTTTTTAAATATCCTTTGTTCTATCTTCTGATTTTTTCATTGATTCTAATTAATCTTATATTAGTAGGGCTGGGGAGATACCTCAGTGGCATAAGTGCCTGCCTGGCGAGCATAAGGTCTCACATTTGATCCTTAGTACTGCCAAAAACAAAACAAAACAAAATCTTGTATTAGTCTTCTTCGAATCATATAATAGCTGATTTTTCACAGTCCCTCATTATTTTTAAGAGGTCTTCCATTTGATGATCACCAAACACTACCCTGTCTTCTAGATCTGATATTCTATGCTCATACTGGTTGATTCTGCTATGTATACTTTCAGTAGAATTTTTAACATTCTGGATTTTTCTTTGAGTTTGTTTTATGCATATTTGTTTATTTATTTATTATTTTTAAATTTTTTTATGGTACCAGTGATTGAACTCAGGACCTTGTGCTTACCAGGAGGCAGGTGCTGGTGCTGCTGAGCTATAGCTCTGGCCTGAGTTTTATGAAATCCAGTTCTTTTCTACACTGGAAGTCCATGGTTTCTAAGTCTTTTCTAAATTCCTCCATTTTTAATCTGTATCCACTCTAGATTCACTAATCATTTCCTTCATTATGGTCATCATCTCTTTAATCATTTCTGTTTTAACTTTGTTGAGATACTTTTTAATCTGTTTTGTTACTTTTTAAATGTATTTGGTACAGGGTCTGCAGAGTCTACAGGGTCTCACTACACAGATGGACTTGTAGTGGTCCTCCTGTTTTTCAGCCTCCCAAGCCTGGGATTACAAGCACACCACCATCCCCAGTCTCAATTGGCATCACAGTGCACCTCGGGGACAGGGCCAGCACGGCATGCCGGGGATCGAACCCTGGCTGCTACCCTCTGCCTAAACAAGTGCTTTAATCTGCTCAGCTATCTGGCCAGCACTGTTTTGTTACTTCTGCTGCTACTATTTAATAAAATTCAACTCAGTGGCTTTTAATTTCTTCCACCTTAGTGTCTCTTTGGTTTGCCTTGGCTGAGTGGGGCACGTGGGTTGCAACTTGTTTCTGTGTTTTTAAATTTGCTTTCTTCTTTTTTTTTAAATTTTGTTTTTACATTGAGGCTTATAAATTGCTTATGGTAGATATCTTTATTATTAGTACTGAGACCTCTTTAGGAATGTCTTCTAGGTGTAGCACTTTTGGCTTTTGAGTCTGTCCCAAGTTCCTGCATCTTCAATTTATTAGGGATGAAAGATTGCTTCTTATTTGGCCTAGTACCCTGCTCTTTGTACTGGATAATAGTACTATTTATAACCCCTCTGAGAAATTTTTTTTAAAGCTTTATTTATTTATTCATTTATGTTATGACCAGCTCAGCCTGCTCTGGGAGTGAGGCTGGCCCAGCATGTGATGCCAGGGATTGAAATGCATTCTCTGTGTTTGTCTGCGCTTGCCTAAGCAGGTGCTTTAGACCACTGAGCTATCTTGCTGGCCCCCTTCTGAGAAATTTATGTATTGACATGCAAGGAAGATCAGCTGATCAACTGTGACACTGACTAAGATCGTACAATTGTAGTAACAATAGCATCAAGCACAGACTAAAAACTGACAAACTACAAAAATTATTAACTTGTCTCCTTTAACCATAGGTACAAGATTTATAGAACTGGAAGGTCTGGAGGAAAATTCTGAGAAAGGTGGTTGAATGAAAGTGTTGTGAACATAAATCTCATGACTTTTGATTAGTGCACCATTAGAAAAAGGCTTATATAAACTCCTGGTTAAAAATGCAACTGAAACCCCCATGTGGAACTCATTTATACCCTTCACCAGGTGAGCGGTATTTAGTTGTTTTTCAAATAAGGAATCCCAGAAAATATATCAAATAGTGTTACCCCAAGGAGAATCTATGCTCTCCACTCTGTACTTCTTCACTACAGGTGACTGGTGGGAAAGTAGAGTGATGGCCAGAAGTGCAAGCTCTGGTGCTAAGACCACCTGGTCTTAGCCCTCTTCCTTTGCCCTCTTCAATGTAAGTTACTGTAGACAAATTCATCTTTTTTTTTTTTTTTTTTTTTTTTGTCTTTTTGAGACAGGGTCTTGCTATGCAGCTCAGGCTGATCTTGAGCTCATTTTTGTAGCCCAGGCTGGTCTCGAACTCACACTGATCCTCCTGCCTCAGCCTCCCACGTGCTGGAATCACAGGCATGCACCGCCACGCCCAGTTTCATCTTTCTTATAGGACTTTGTGTGTGTGTGTGTGTGGGGAAACTGGAGTTCAAACTTATGACCTTGCACTTGCCAGGCAGGCACTTGTGCCACGGAGCTAACTCCCCAGTCCTGACAAATTCATCTTTCTATGTCTTCATTTACCTCGTTGGCATCCCAAGTCTTTCAAATCAGGAACTTGCTCAGCCTTCTGGTCCTGGGTTTCCAGTGACATCATAATAATGTTCTAGTATCCAGGAAGCTTAGCTTGTTTAAGGAAGCATGATTCCTATCCCAAGAAACACAGGTGCAGCCCGACCCACTCTCCCCTTCCTTTGGAGAGAGAGGGCTTTAGCCTGAGAGTGGCTTGGCTTGTTTTTGAGCAGGGAAGTAAAATTAATTCCCACCAGCTATTTGGTCAGAGTCCAGGGTAGGTACCTCCATAGCATCTAACCACTGTATGGTTACTGATCTGCAGACATCTCTGGTATGAAAAATAATGCTCATGCAGGCATGCTGGAGAGGGCTATAGGCAGGTCAATCTGATTCTTTAGCTTGTGTGATGGTTAATTTTAGGTGTCAACTGGACTGAATGTATTCTCTCTCTGCCTACGTGGAGTAGGACATCCATCTCCTGCCATGATGCTCCTGGTTCTTAGACATGTAGACTTGAATCTATACCACTGACTTTCCCAGTACTTGGCCTTTGAACACCACCATCAGCTTTTCTGAGTTCAGCTTACAGATGGCAGATTGTGGGAGTTCTCAGCCTCCATTATGTGAACCAGTTCTTTATATCACATCACATATCCCACTATGTCCTATTGGTTATGTTTTTCTAGAGAACCTGACAAATACAGCTTGGTAGTTGCCTTAGTTAATTTTACTACACTGGGGCAAAGCACCCCATACTGGCAATTTAAGAGGGGAGAGGCTTATTTTGACTCACAGTTACAGTTCACGGTCTGTTGGCTATAAAGCAAAAACAGCATGGCAAAAGATCACAGTGAAGAGAAGGAGTGCATGTTGTAGTGGCCAGAATACAGAGAAAAGTGAGGAGTTGGGAAGGTAGTTGTTACAGCTTGTGTCTAGTTCTCCCCCAAAGTTGCATGCAGCCATAGGTGGGGGTTTTCAAAATTGGGGGGATCTAGGGTGTGTCATGCTGAGATTGGTTTATGGTGCAATGCTGGGATTAAGGGTGTGTGATTATTGAATCAGTCCACTGACTGGTTTGGCATTGCCCTAATCCCAGTACCCTGGATACAGTATAAGGGATGGAAAGAGGCTTGGCTCTTCCCTGCTTTTGCTGTTGTCAGCTTTCCATGAACTGATTCTCCTCTGCGGTGCCCTTCTTCCAAGTCACCCAGCCTTGAAGCCAGTTATCTATAGACTGAAACTAGGAGATAAACCTTTACTCCTTTAATTTTGGGAGGCAGGTATTTTGTCTCAATAACAAGAGACAGCGACTAAGACAGCAGTTATATTCTTCCAGGTCATGATCCCAGTGAGCGCCCCACCCTTTCTGGCAGCAAGCCAGAATTCCTACAATTCAATCACCTTCCCAAAGTCCTATCTATGAGTGCATGAAGACTCTAGAGGGCACATGATGTTGTACCTCTTCATGCTTGGTGTAGGGCACTGCATCACTAACTGCAAAGCTTGTGGCAATAGACACATCTTAAATTATTTTTTAAAGATTATTTTCCCTGCCAAACATAGGTAGCTAAATCTATGGAAGTTACAAATGTGAGTTTGAACTGCTTCCCCAGAACTGAATATAGCTTATCTTTCTTTCTGTTGCCAGTGAACTACATGTCCCCATTGTCTGGGTCTTTCCTTCTGGCCATTGGAAGAATCTGAGATATCCACTCACCTTTGCCACTGCTGTGACCCTACCCCAAGGTTCCTTTGCCAGCCAGATGTTCTTTCCAGAATCAGCCTTTTCAACCTATGGTCATGCCTTCTGAGACCACACATAGCAATAACAGAAATATATGGCCAACTTTTCCCATGTCTCACCTTCTAATTTGCTTCTTTTTTCTGATAGGAGGGCAATGATACCTTTAATATTTACTATAAGGTATCATTGCCCTCCTATCAGAAAAAAGAAGCAAATTATGTAAATATTTACATAGTTAATCAAGTAAATATATAAATATTTCCCAGTCCAGCCCAGCCCAGATGGGTGGATGGGAGGGTGGTAGAGCTCTTTGACTAATCCTCTAAGAAGTCATAATCTTTTTATGACCTTTTCCATAATCTAGGAAAATTCTCACTGAAGTTTTGGCAGGGCAGGTGGTTACATTAGACTGTATTCATTGAAAGAGCCTGGAAGGCTCAGAAATTCTTCTGGAAAACACTTGTCATTTCATCTATGACACTAGAAGTAATACCAACAACAACAAAAACAATGATGAGGTTTTAGGATGGTCAGATTTTGAGTTTTTCCCCAAGGGTCTTTCCTATTTACCACCAAGCTAGAAAATGCTGGAAACAATTATTTATGAGACTGGCCACATCCCTGAACTCAGGCAAAATATTGAAGCATTCATGAACCCAAGTTTAATGAATTGCAAGTCAGAGGGAAAGTAGCAGCTGGAAGTTTCTACCAATGAATTAAACATTACTTATATAGCAACTATTGCTCAATAAGTTGAGGCACTGTAAGCAAAGAAATATGCAGCTCCACTCCCAAGGAGCTCAGGGTGAAGTATAACCAAATAGCTTAAGAATCTCAGCCCACCTACTTGGTGAAGGAAAAGCCAGTTCTGGGCCAATGGGCAGAGGGTGGGCCAAGTCTCCACGGAGCAATCATCCATCTGTGAGCAGAGACTACTACTCACTATGAAACAAGGATGCCTTGGTGAGTACTTTGAGTGTTGGGCCCTGCTGCGATCTACTCACCTGAGTCCTCACTTAATGGGACCACTTTTAGGGGAGGCAGACATGGGGAGGTGTCTTTTCTCTATTGCTGCTATGGTTTGAATATTTCTCTTGGAAGTTCCGGTGTTAGAGGTTTAACGTTCAAAGTCATAGCTCAGTTTGGTGGTGCACACCTATAATCCCAGCAATTGGGAGGCTGAAGCAGGTGGATCACCATGAGTTCCAGGCCAGCCTGCACTACATAATTAGACCTGCTCTCAAAAACAAAACAGAACAAAACCAACCAAACAAATAAACAAAGAAAAAATATACTACAAGAACAACAACAAACCAAATCAAAATCATATATTATTGATATTTGGAGATGGGCCCTTTTGGAGGTAATTAGATAAGGGTGTGAAGGTGAGACTTCCATGCTGGATGGCACTACCGACTTTCTAACACAGGACAGAGACCTGAGCTGCCACCCTTGCTCTTGCTCACCATATGATGCCCTCCCTCTGCCATGCTGTTTTGCAGCCCAAAGGCCCTCAGCAGATGCTAAAACTGTACTCAGTGTCCCAGCTTCCAAACTGAGTCATGCACACCTCTTTTGCTGAAAATTAAGCTCAAGGCCTTCATACTGAGCTGCATCCTGAGATCTTATTATTGATACTTGGAATTGACCTTTGCTCACTAAGCAGATGTTGTGCCACTGAGCTACCTCCCTTGTTTATTTTTTTGTTTTGAGATCTAGCTTAGATCAGGTTAGATCCTTGAGATCCTTCTGCCTCAACCTCTCAGGGTGCTGCAATTGTAATTGTGAGGCATCGCACCCAGTTTAAACTTCTGTTCTTTATAAATTATTCAGCATTTTGTTACAGCTATAGAAGATGAACTAATAAGACTCTGAAGACTCTGGGCTCTGAGAGGCTGGCAAACATGTCACAGATTCAGTACTCCCAGGACACTTTAAACCCAAGTACAGTCAGTCAGCTGGTACAGAAGGTTGACGAAAATTGTTGCTGAGCAAGACCTAACCTAATTCCTAAGCTTTAGTAAGTGTGATTCTTAACTAAGCAAATAGACATGTTGGGGCGGCCACATGTTTGCACCAACCAAAACCTGGCACCATTGGCATCACAGAGTGAGCACAACCCAGAAGCAGTAAGCCATCTGCTCAGTCTTGGCTGCCTTGGCCTTGCCAGCACTGGTCATGTACAAAGGTCATTGAATTGAGGAAGTTCCTGAACTTCCTTTGGTGGTAGAAGATAAAGTTGAAGGTTATAAGAAGACTAAGGGGGAAGTTTTGCTTCTGAAGAAACTTAAGGCCCGGAATGATATCAAAAAGGTGTGTGCCTCTCAGAGTATGAGGGCTGGAAAGGGCAAGATGAGAAAGCACTGTAGCATGCAACACAAGGGACGTTGCATCATCTATAATGAATACAATGGCACCATCAAGGCCTTTAGAAATCTCTCAGACATTACTCTGCTCAGTGTAAGTAAATTAAATATTTTGGAACTTGCTCCTGGTGGGCATTTGGACTGAAAGTGCTTTCTGGAAGTTAGATGAGCTGTATGGCACTTGGCGAAAAGCTGCTACCCTCAAGAGTCACTATAACCTGCCTGTACACAAGATGGTCACTACAGATCTGAGCAGAACTTTGAAGAATCCAGAGATCCAAAGAGCCCTCCAAGCACCATACAAGAAGACTTACAGTAGAGTCCTGAGAAGAATCCTGTGAGGAACCTGAGAATCATGCTGAAGCTGAAACCATATGCAAAGATCATGCACCGGCACACCATTCCTCGCCAGCCCAGGAATCACAAGATCCATATGACTAAAGCAGCCGCATGGGCAGCCAGATTGGAAGAGAATAAGGTTGCCAGCAAGAAGCCTGTGGAGGAGAAGAAAGGAAAGAATGCTGCTGGTCCTGAGAAGCCTGTGAAGAAGCCTTTGGAGGAAAAGCCTGCAGCTCCCATGAAATCAGGAGAAAAGAAACCTGCTGAAGAAGCCTGCCATATAAACTCTCAAAATCTCTATCCCACACAAGCACCATAAATTTGGACAGCTTATTTTCAATAAAGACTTGGTCAAGGAGGAAGTAAGGAAAAAAAATTTAAAAATAAACCCAAGTACATTAACCTTTAAGATGTGTGTGCTAAAATAGTTCTGTCATGGATGGCTGCAGATCCTGTTTCATTCATGCAGGGGCCCAGAACCTCAGGACAGGGATCACCTTGCTGAATCCTAAACAATGGTATGGTGGATTGATAACTGGTGGTCAACTTGTAACACCCAGTTGAACTGAATCGGTTTAGTGCTGTGGGTGGGAGGCCCATCTGAGGGTTGTTGTCAGCAGCATAAGAGGCAGAACTGGAGGAGAAGGCTGTTGGGACCTAGTAGAAACTTTTGGTTCTCTTGGGCTACTCTCCTAGAGGACCTTGTCATGCAAGCTTTCATGGTGAATTTGGCTATTCTCACTGTCACTGAGAATGGCTGCCACTCACTTTGAGGGAGCTCTGGTCCTCACTTTGAGTATCGCTTCTTAGTCCTGGAGGGGAAGATGGTACACTGCTCAATCTGGAGAAGCTTGTTCTACTGTATTTCCTGAGGGAAACTTGGATTTCTTTGATGGAGGAGGAGCCTGGGACCTCACTGCCACTGAGGATGGCTGTGGTACTTTTCAGGAGAGCTCAGGTTCTTACTTTGTCATTTCCTGACTCCAGTTCAGGTCCCTCAGCCTGCTAGCACAGATCCTTCATCCTACTGGCACAGACTTCCTAGCTTCCACCACTAATCTTTAGGTCTTCCTAGTACAGACTCACAAATTGGGCCTACATGAGACATTGTTGTGGGCTCTTGGTTTCTAGTTGGGACTCATGGCAGGCATTGTTATGGGCTCTAAGTCTTCAGCTGGGCTCATGAAGGACATTACTGTGGTATTCAGGGCCTCAGCTGGAGTCTTTAGTCTTTACTATGTGGACAGATTTCCTGTACTCTCTTTGTATATGAGTCTTCGTGCAACTGTTATAAAATAGTCTTATAATTAAGAATCTTAAGCCAGGTGTGGTGGCACATGCCTGTAATCCCAGCACTGGGGAGGCTGAGGCAGGAGGATTGGTGCGAGTTCGAGACCAGCCTGGGCTACAAAAGTGAGCTCAAGGCCAGCCTGAACTGCATAGCGAGACCCTGTCTCAAAAGACAAAAAAAAAAAAGAATCTTAGTGTATTGTTCCCCTTGAAAAACCCCAGACTATGACAGCAACTATCTCCCACTTCCTGACTTCAGTTCCCGAGTGATAAATGCAGGTGCTAACAGCTTTTGTTGTAGCCTGGCATGTTGTTCTGCCCACTTTTCTCAGCTCATGAGCAAGGCATATTTTATGAACTGACTTATGATTTAAAAGCTCAATTCCAAAAGAAGAAGGCATTTGAGGACAATTAGCTCTGGCAAGGGTCAGTGCAGTGAACTGGCTTCTAGAAGCCACTTGTGTACCCACTCAGCATTTAGCACTGTTCATAGAAATTGCATACATAATTTGCCTTTTCCTTCAAGAACCATAAAAAGGTGGGAACAAGAGCTCATCTTCTGGGCGCTGGCAGGATGGCTCAGTGATCTAAAGGGCCTGCTTAGGAAAGCTTAGGCAGCTTCAGGGACCGCAGTTTGATCCCCAGCACCACATGCTGCACCAGCCCTGCCCTCAGGGCAGGCTGAACTGGCCATAAAAATAAACAAACAAACCAACCAAAGTTGTGAAACAAGAAAATAAATAAATAAATAAATAAATAAATAAATAAATAAAGAGCTCTTCTTCTTGCTCTTCTCTTCCTCAGCACAGGGCTCAAGTACTGCAAGACACATGGTCACATGGTGGGCATCAATCACACTTATCAATGGGTTATCAGAGACCTAATCCAATATGATTTTGGCTGTGGCAAATATGTCCACCAGCAGATGGGTGAATAAAGAAAGTGTGGAATTTATACACAGAGGAGTACTACTCTGCTACAAAGAAAGATAAATTTGAATTGCTTGTAAGAAAATGGATGCATCTTGAGACCACAATACTAGCTGAAATAAATCAGAAACACAAGCTTAAATACTGCAGGGCTTCTCTTACATGAGAAACCCAGTATATACATAAAGAGAAAATAGAAGATAGGTAGTAGGAAATAAGGAGAGGGGTCTTTTACAAATGTGAAGAGGAACAAAATATGGAAGGAAGACAGAGGGGAGAAAGGGATATGAAAAAATAAAGATGTATTATATACAGGTGCCAGCTCCCAAGAATAAATGGAATCATCATGTACTGCAAATTTATTTTTTTTTAATTTTATTTTTTTCTTGTTGCAGAACCTTTGTTTATTCACTCGTTTTTGTGGCCAGCTCAGCCTGCCCTCAGGGCAGGGCTGGCGCAACATGTGGTGCCGGGGATCGAACCGCAGTCCCTGCAGCTGCCTGAGCTTTCCTAAGCAGGTGCTTTAGACCACTGAGCCATCCTGCCAGGCCCCATGTACTGCAAATTTATGATAAAAATAAAAAGTTTTTAAGTTACAAAACTTGTGTTAGAAGTAAATTTTTGAAAAAACTAATCAAATCTTGTTGGGACAATAAGATGTTACATACTTCCAAGGCTATCTAAGAATATTAAGGGGAGCAAAGAGGATATTTTGTAGAGGTGTTGAAAGCCGAGTTTGAGGAAAGCAAGATGGGTGAAAGAGGTCCGGACAGATTAGAGAAAGCTTGCAGGGGAGACACATATGCAGAAGGTTGTGCAATTAGGACAACTAACCGGAAAGCACAGATCACCTCATCCAAGGTGCAGCTGCAGGGGGATCTTTTTCCCAAGCCTTCTCATGGAGGCCATTAGAAAGAAGGAATAATAATACTAATGATTGTGGTGTCAAGCACATTAATAATACACAGAGTCAGTGCCTTCTGCACCGAGGCCCATGGCGACCTCAAACAGTGCAATGGCAGTGCTCTGGTCTTGGGCATTTGGGCTCCACTTCAGTTTAGGCAGTGAATGCCCACCACGCAAGCACACAGTCTGGACTTCTATGCTATAAAAAGGGATTTAGAGTTAAGGTGAACTTCCTTTTGCTCCCTTCTTCAAGTAAAATATTACCCATAACACCTGCTTGCTTAGATTATTTCTGGCCTTCTGTCTCCCTCCAGTAGAAAGCTTTATTTCCTCAGTGTGATCCAAAGATAACCACTTCCTCTCAGCTATGGCTCTGAACACACTCATGTTTCATTATGGCGTGCATTTTTTTTTTTCTAATTCTGGCTATCTCTTATCTTGCTTTATGCCCACTCCCTGGCTACTCAGCTTTATCATTCCTTACACCCTCTATTATTTGCAGAATTAAGTGATGTAATTTCGGCCAAATAAGCACAGAGGACTGAAGTGGACTTTTAAGTATACTTAAGAAAAATATTTTAAATCTATCTCACCAGTCCTAGAGATGAATCAGCAGACACTGCCACAAAATTGTCTTTAATTTTTTATATGATAGTCCTGGTCTTAATTTCCCAGATAAGATAGAGTGTTTTTCACCACAAAAAGACAAGCTTTAAAGATCTCTCAGCCCAGTTAACAACTCCTTGGATGGTTTTATTGTGAAGAGCAAAGGTCATATTTTGTAAAGGCAAAGAGGAAGGAGAAGACAGGTTAGACAGAACAGAGAAAATTTGGAGGACACCTGTTTAGAAAGCTGTGCAATGGGCACCCTATCCTTTCCATCCTCCAGCACCCTGCCCTTCCAGTAGCCTTAACTGGAAGCAGTGCCCCACATCTGGCGCTAAAAGTTTCTGGGAAGCCAAATAGTCCCTCGAACCCAGCAACAGGGCATGGGTGCAGATTAGGCTCAGTGGATCAGGCACTCTTACCTGAACAGTGAACCTCAGCCCAGGGGCTGGGGAGATAGCTCCGTGGCACAAGTGCCTGCCTGGCAAGTGCAAGGCCCTGAGTTTGCACCCTGGTCCTGTAAAAAAAAAAAAAAAGGAAGTCGGCACAGTTAACAGTCTCACCTCACAGTAGGATGTTGGGCAGTGACAGTGACAGTGACAGCAGCATGCTCAGAAGACTGTTCCAGCTAGCTGGCTCTGAAGGTCTCAAGATTCCTGAACATTTTCCATAATTCTGTGATCCCTCCCCTCATAACCACTCAGTAAGTCAGTCTCCCTTTGCTGGACAGCCATAACATGTTTCTGTGGCTTGTCACCAAGAGTCCTGTTTGGCATGGGCTCTCTAGAACCTTCTCACCTACCCAACACTGCAACTCTGTTGGAGTTGGGGTCTTGCATGCCCTCCAAGGGCCTGTGTATTATGTACAGGCTTGGTGCCAGGGTGGCGTATTGGCGGGTGGAAGAATCTTTGAGGTGTGGGTCTAATGGAAGGCTCTATGTCATTGGGCCTTTGCCATCAGAGGAGACTGCAGGCCCCCAGCCCCCCTTGCTCTTCTGTTTCCTGACTTGTGCCGAGTGGTTTCCCACTGTGATGTGTGGCCTGCACTTGGGCCCAAGCAATGGTGCCTCTTGATCATGGAAGAGAGCCTCCAAAATGGAGTCACAGAAACCTTTCTCTCAGAAGTTAAAGCCCCTTTAACTGGGAAAATCCTGAGGCAACAGGCCAGCTCACTTGGTCTCAATTGCCATAAGGGGCTAAAAACTCTGATTTTCAGGGAGGTGCTGATGTCAGATTTGGCTCGGCCACGATCCCCCAAGCAAACAGTATAGGCTGTCAAACTGCTAAAATATACTTCTCCTGCCTATAAAGCCAGTTCAAGACCTCTGAGCTGCCACTGCAGCCCTCCATAGGTGTTGCCCTCCATCTGGTTACCTTAGTCTTCTGCCAGCCACACAGCCTGTGGACTTAAAGAATGCTGCTGGCTCTTGGGAGCCAGCCCCTCATCACAAAGACCCCAGTTCTGACCTGGCCTCAACCTCCCAGAGGTTCAGAAACTTGTTTCCTCTTCATTACACTCTGATTAATAATATTCAAGCTGCCTGCTGAAAAGACACAATATCTGGCAGAAACTGTTATTTTTAAAAATTCAAAAATTTCTTAGATCTGTCGGCTTCTATAAAATTTAGATCCTTGAGTTCACAAAAGCAAAGATACTTATTCAGACTGCCAGCACCTGGGAGTGCCCAGTGGCTCCCTGTGCAATACTTGGATCTGGTCACTAAGGGCTGCCTCCCCCTTTGCCTCTGCGATGTAACAGCTGCAGTCTTTCTGATCAAGGAAAATAACAAGCTCTCTTTTGACTGAGACCTAACTATCCAGGTGCCACATGCTGTGGATGAACTGTTTTAAAAATTAGACTCTATAATAGATGCTGTTAATGTATGGAAGTAGCTCTGTCAGGAATGAAGTCTGACAGACTAGATACACTGTGATCACATTGGCCAAAACTCTCCAGCAGGGGGCCCGGCGGGATGGTTCAGTGGTCTAAAGCACCTGCTTGGGGAAGCTTGGGCAGCTGGCACCTGTATATAATACATCTTTATTTTTTCATATCCCTTTCTCCCCTCTGTCTTCCTTCCATATTTTGTTCCTCTTCACATTTGTAAAAGACCCCTCTCCTTATTCCTACTACCTATCTTCTATTTTCTCTTTATGTATATACTGGGTTTCTCATGTAAGAGAAGCCCTGCAGTATTTAAGCTTGTGTTTCTGATTTATTTCAGCTAGTATTGTGGTCTCAAGATGCATCCATTTTCTTACAAGCGATTCAAATTTATCTTTCTTTGTAGCAGAGTAGTACTCCTCTGTGTATAAATTCCACACTTTCTTTATTCACCCATCTGCTGGTGGACATATTTGCCATGGCCAAGATTTAGCTACTACAAGTTGTGTTGCTATAAACATGGATATGCATGGATTACTATAATATAATGTTCTTTAATTCTTTTCTGGAATATACCTAGAAGGAAATAGCTGGGATAAGTGGAATTTCTGAACTTTTTTTTTTTTTAAGGACTCTCCATAGGGTGGTAGCAGTTTATACTCTACAAACAGGTATAGAGAGGTTTTGCCCCCCACAGCCTTTCCAGCATTCAATGTTACTTGATGTCTGGATTATTGTCATTTTTCTGGGCTAAGACAATCTCAAGATTGTTTTGATTTGCATTTTTCTAACAGCTAAATATGCTGAACATTTTTTCATGTATTTATTGGTGACTTGTATGTCTTCTTCTGAGAAGCATCTATTCACTTATTTGCACATTTTTCTTTAGGTCTTTATTTTGGGAAGGCTCAACTTTTTTTTTTAACATATTCTAGATATTAGTTCTATGCCCAAGGTGTAGCTGTCAATTTTTTCCCCCATTTTTGAGGTTGTCTCTTCACTCTGTGACTTTCCTTTGTTGTGTTTTTAAATTGTAAGATATGATCTCATTTTGATTCTTAAAATTATTTCTTATTCATTTAAGGTTCTATTCAGAAAATCCTTGCCTACACATGTTCTCAAGAGTTTTACCTATTGTATATTCCATCAGGTCATGGTTTTAGACCTTTGATCTATTTTGATTTTAGTTTAGTACATAGTGAGAGATATTGGTCTAGATTCAGTCTTCTGAATGTGGATAGCTAGTTTTCCCAGTTCCATTTATTAGAGGCTAGATGTTTCTACAGCATCTTCTTTGACCCCTTGTCAATAATCATATGGCTGTATTGTCTGGGTAGTTTTTTAATTATTATTTTAGGGAAGGGGAACAGGGTGTTCAGGGGCTCACTACTAGATCAGATTTACAGTGATCTGCCTGCTTACAGCCTCCCAAGAGCTGGGATTATAGGCACGCCACCATGCCCAGTCTCAATTGCCATCTCAGAGGGCCCTGGGGACAGGGCTGGCACAACAAGCTCGGGTACTGAAGCTCCTAACCCCTGAACCTGCTTGCAGGTACTTTAATCCATTGAACTATTTGGCTAGCCCTGCCTTTGTAGTTTTTGCATTCTCTATTCTATTTCATTTATTCTCACGTCTTTGTGAATAGACACATGTGCACACACACACACACACACACACACACACACACACACACACACAGGCACAAATCAGTATCATGCTGTTTTTATAACAGCAGCTCTATGATGTGACTTAAAGCCAAGAATTTTACATAGCAGGCCATGCCACCCCCAGGGCATGCTGGGACAGTGATTGAGACTTTGCGTGGTGGTGTGCACATATAATCTCAGCACTTGGGAGGCTGTAAACAGGAGGACCACTACTACTCTGATCTGTGTAGTGAGACCTTATAGACCCTGTACTAAATACATTTAAAAAAAATTCAATGCCTGCGTCTATAAGACATGGATAGTAAAATTCACTTGCAATATTGTTGTAAGTTCTGGAGATCATATATGTAAGTCTTTGAGACATGGTGGATGTTAAATAAATGTTAGACATTTTCAATTTTACAAGATAGATAGCAGTGGTGTATTCACTTTAAAGTCAGGTAGAGACGATACTCTGTATTTCCAATAAATAAAGTAAGACTGTTGTAAGCGCAAGATGTATGTAAGAGAAATATAATTATGGGTAGTCTTTTCTTTCAAGTACAAATTTTAGGTAAATAAAAAGATTAGTAATTACATAGTCTTTAAAGTCACTTTAATATATCTGCATAAATACTCAGACATTTTAGAGATGTACCTCAAAATTTGTTTGAATATAAAGTATTCTTGATTATATTTTCTAAGAAAATAATTAGGAAGTCTTGAAAAATCCTTTTTCAGTATGAAATATATAAGGACCACAAAAATATTCATAGTAATATAAGCAACATACAGTTTACTTAAAATTATACGTATTTATAAAATGAAACAAGAGTTTTCAAAGTTATAAGGTGTAATACTTGGTAAGTAAAATGGAATTGTCCTGGAGTGGAGGCCTCAGCTTCTGAAGAATAAAATGACATGAATTGAAATGCAAGTTTGAACTGTGCACTGACCACCTACCACGTGGACTGTTTTCTATAATTTTAAAGCTATGTAAGTCCCTAAGCAGAAAGTAAACCTTAAAGAAATTCCTTGTGTATGTCTGTGAAAATCCAACTATTAAACCATCTTAATATAAGAAAATGTTAAAAAAATAAATAAAAATAAAAAATAAAAAAAGGAAATGTTTGATGGCATCACAATTCAAGAGACATTTTAAAAGATGAAATCTAACTTTTCATCTTGTCTTTTGTTGAGTTATTTTTTATTAATTTATTTTAGAGAAAATAGAAAAATGATAGATAAGTCATTAGAAACAGCACACAATTTAAAAAAAAAGATCCTGGGTATTCAACAGTAGCTGTTATATTGCATATTGTTGTCTTCAATGTAGTTGCTCAGATTACAGATATAAGCATGCAAAATTGGTCAAAGTAAAAATTATAAGTGTTAACTACTACTTTGAAAAACCCACAAACGCAGGGGTATAGCTCAGTGGCGTAAGCGCCTGCCTGGCAAGCGCAAGATCCTGACTTTCATCCCCAATGCTAAAACAAACAAACAAACAAACGAACCTCAAAAACTTTCCTTTGAAAAACCCATAGAGGGCCAGCCAGATAGCTCAGCGGACTAAAGCACTTGTTGAGGCAGAGCGAAGCAGCTGGGGTTTGATCCCTGCACTTGCCCTGCCCTGGAGGTGTGCTTAGACTGTGACTGAGACTGGGCATGGTGGCATGTGCCTGTAATCTCAGTGCTTGGGAGGCTGAGAACAGAATCATGAGTCTGATATACGTAGTGAGATCCTGTAAACCCTGTACTAAATGCATTAAAAAATATATATATAGAAATCAGTAGTACAATCATCTTAGCTATCCTGTGTATTACACATATGAGTTTTTTTCTGATCTTTTCTTTCCTTCATTCCAATTGTTTACTCCTTTTGTTCAGTTTCTTTCTCTTTTAGTTTATCTAGTGTACATTTCAGATCTTATTTACTCTTTTAAGTTTTCACACTAGGGAGACAAATATGATGTTTACACAAGTGGTTCTGATATATTTCACTTATGAATATAGCCTCTCATTGCATCCATTTACCTATAAAAGCCTCAAGTTTATCTTTCTTATAGCTGAGTAATACTCCATTGTATAAAAATTTCAAATCTTTTTTGTTCATTCCTTAGGTGATAGGCATCTGGGTTGTTTCCAAGATTTAGCTATGACGAATTGTACTGCTATATATACTGGTGCACATGTATTTCTGTAGGAGGATGCTTTCAGTTCTAGAAGAATATTCAAAAAAGGAATAGCTGGGATGAGTGGGACTTTTAGTCCTAGTTTTCTAAGGAATCTCTACACTTATTTCCATAAAGTCCTATAGAATTATTATTAATATTATTTTATTATTATTATTATTATTATTTGTCTTTTTGAGACGGGGTCTCACTATGCAGTTCAGGCTGGCTTTGAGCTCACTTTTGTAGCCCAGGCTGGTCTCAAACTCACACTGATCCTCCTGCCTCAGCCTCCCAAGTGCTGGGATTACAGGCATGCACCAGCACGCCCGGCTCTATAGAATTATTAATAGCACTTTTTATAAGACAAAATGTCAAAAGACCAACACGAAGTCAAAAATCCAAGATTACATTTTATTTTCAACATTTATTCAGTGATGACGTCTTTTTCATGTGAAAGATCCTGTCTTTCTCAAAGAAAACACTCATCAAAAAATTGATTGAAGCCAGGCATGCTGGCACACATCTATAATCCCAGCACTCTGGGAGCCTGAGGCAGCAGGTTTGCAAATTCTATCATGGCCTGGGTAATTTAGCAACACTCTATCTCAAAACAAAAATAATTTTTGGTCTGGGGACATAGTTCAGTGACAAGCCCCTGAATTAAATTTGTAGTATCTAGAAAAAAATGTTGAAAATAGTCAGAGTTAGTTTGATTTTCCAGGGCTCAAAGCTTGGTCAGAAGAGTTCCATCAATGGAACATAAAGTCAATGGGAGTTTAGGAGACCAGATGGCCTAACCCCTGATTTGGGAATTATTATGGTTTGCATCTAGATGTCCCCCAAAGTCTCATGTGGTCATGGGGATGGGCCTTTTCGGAGGTAGCCTCTAGTTGTGTCCATTTACCTATAAAAGTATTATCAATTCTTAGTGAAATGCTGGAATTAAGGGTGATTGTTGGATCAGTCCACTAATAGGATTGGCGCTATGCTAATCCCAGAAGTCTGGATAAGATAAAAGGGTCAGAAAAAGGGTTGTCTCTTCCTCTTTTGCTCTTACTGCTCTTTCTGTCTTCTACTGTCAGCTGATCATGGACTTAAACTGCTACAAACTGTAAACCTCTCCCTCTTTAAAGTTGGGTGTTGGGCATTTCGTCTAAGCATGAGAGAAAAGAAACTATGACAAAGATCATAATGTTGTAGGGATATGGTTACATTGGCTGTAGGTCTTCCATTTGCTCTTCCTGAACTTTTCACCTGCCTCTCTGTCTTGGATCTGCATCTCCAAATACCAGAGGAACTAAGGGCATTGTATTCTGGCTTTGGTTGGCCAACAGAGAGTTCCTGTAGGATTACCAAAGGAAAGGAGTATTCTCAGGGCTTGCAGCTGGTGTCTGCCAGTTAGGTCATAGTGCCCATATCTTTCCAGGTTCTTCTAATCTCTTCCTTCAATGTCCTTAGGTATAAGCGTAATAAAACAGATTGTTAAACTTGAGTACTGGTCTGCCTACTTGATTTCTCATGTAGAATATTTCTCAATTTTTAATTTGAGATAGAATCACTTGGAAAGCTCCCTAACCTCATAAATTTTAGGGTTGTCCTCCTTGCAGAAGTTCTAACTCAGTAGGCTTGGGATGGGGGTGCTGAGAATTTGAAGTTTTAACAACAAGCTCCCAAGTGGCACTGAAGAACAGCCGAGAGAACCCTCCCTCCACCCCCAGCCAGTATCATGACCACCTTTGTGTGCGTTACCCTCACTGAGTCTGCCATCTCGTCCTTCTGGAATCTCATATAAATGGTTTCAAAAAATCAGCTCAAAATAGGCCAAGTTCATTTTGTGGTTAAGTGTGATGTGCAGGTGCTTATTTGAAAAACCTTCAAAGATGAGAAAGCTAAAGAGATGCAGGGAATCCTTTTGTATGATATTTTACTTTAGTGTGCAAAGAATTTGGACACAGCAGTGAAGTCATTGACTTGAAGTGATGGTATGAAGTGACTGGGAATTTCAGAGAGCAGGGACACCCCTCTCTTCACACTCACTCACCGCTGGAGTGGCATTAATTACTTTCTGTGTATCCAGCGTCTCTGCCTTTAGATTAGGAAGACATGCTGCTTGTCTCAAAATTTAAGGCAAGCCAGATTAGAATGTCCAGCTCTTTTGGGTGTAGTGGTTCATAAAACCAAATGTCTTATAGTCATTTCGAGACCACAGGAAATAAAAGTAGAAGACAGGGCTCTAGCTTAAGTGACACCATCAATATAGTCTGTTCTATTCCATGCTGTTTGTACTTGATCACACAGAAACCTACTTGACACTGCTTCTCCCTCACAGTGCTTCCAAATACTGGTTCTAGTTCTTTTTTTTTTTTTTTTCTTTTTTGAGACAGGGTCTCGCTATGCAGTTCAGGCTGGCCTTGAGCTCATTTTTGTAGCCCAGGCTGGTCTCGAACTCATACTGATCCTCCTGCCTCAGCCTCCCAAGTGCTGGGATTATAGGTGTGTGCCACCACGCCCGGCAGGTTCTAGTTTTTTTTTGAGGCAAGGTCCCGCTATGCAGTTGAGGCTGGCCTTGAGCTCACTTTTGTAGCCCAGGCTGGTCTCAAACTCGCACCAATCCTCCTGCCTCAACCTCCCGAGTGCTGGGATTTTAGGTGCGCGCCACCACTCCCGGCAGGTTCTAGTTCTTTATCAGTTTGTCTTTTCAAGTTGTCCAAGAACCCCATATCTTTTATTCAGTCTTTCAGATAATTACTTTGCTCTGTGGCTGAGGTTCTTCCTTTCTTGCCTCTTGCCCTGACATCCCTGGAGGAGCTCCCAAGGCACCATCTGCCTAGCTCCTCCCAGCCTTCCTGGGAGCTGCAGCCTGCTGGCAATCATCCCACCTCTAGTTATAGAAGGCAGACAATGAGCAAGTGCAATGCACAAGATTCTTCCCAAGATTTCTTACACTGGGTAACAGGATTTTCCTTTGAAGGCTAAAGTTGTGAGAGTGAAAACATGAGCACTTCAAGTTTTCTGCATAAAAGGGCAAGCAGCAGCTAAGTGAAAATAAATTGGCTGATGCCCCATGCATGTGGAGAAGCGGAGCCAAGGGAGACTGTCCATGTCCTCCATCCTAGTTCTAGTTGTTCCTCAGCTGGGGACATCTTAGGTGTCCTGTCTCCTGGTTGTTAAACTCTTCTTTTTGCTAAACCAACTTATGTTAGTTCCAATTATGAAGTCACTAGTCACTAGTCTAACTAATTAATTATCACTTATAGTCATTTTTTATCACTTTATTAGTTATATTCATCAGCATTTACTGAGTATTTCCTAAGAGCCACTTAACCCCAAACCTTCTCAGGGGTGTGTACAATAGGAGAGGAGACCAATGGAGAGAGCTTCATATATGCCTTTGGTTCAGTGTCTTGAGCTGCCTATGGCTGAGGCCACATTCTTACTAGGTCTCCGCAGATTTAGGAAACCTGGGTTTTTAGTGACTGTCTGCTGGTTATGTCTCAATTAGACAAGTTCTTTTTAAATAACAGCTAAGGCTAAAACGACTGGATTTCCATTATTCTTTAAACTCAGATCTTAGCATTGCAGAGGGGACCATGTGACTTTGCTTCATGGCATGCACTTTACACCTCTGAGTATCTGTTCCTCAAAGTTCCCCCACCAAATGACTTATTCTTTAGCTTAAAACTCTGTCTGGTGAATGCTACTGTCCTCCAGGCACCTTTGATATAGGCTTCCATAGGAGCTTCCTTCCCCAAACTCCTGAATGAATCACTTGCTCCCTTTCTTCTTTGTCCAGTTAGCAGCAAGTTATGTATGGTTCTCCAAATGTTAGCCAGACCAATCAGACAAGAGAGAACAATAAAACGGATATGAATAATAAGAGAAAGTGTAAAGCTATTCTTGTTTGTAGTGACGTAATTTTTATTTAGAAGATGAGAAATCTTCACCAGAGGACTCTTAAACTTTTTTTTTTTTTTTTTTTTTTAATGTATTTAGGACAGTGTCTATAGGGTCTCACTATATAGATCAAACTCATAGTGATTCTCCTGTTTTCAGCCCCCCAAGTACTGGGATTGAGACTGGGCACCACTGTGCTCAGTCTCAGTTGCTATCTCAGTGCACCCCGGGGCCTGGGGTTGGCCAGGCATGCTGGGGATTGAACCCTGGCTGCTGCACTCTGCCTAATCAGATGCTTTAGTCTGCTGAGCTATCTGGATGGCCTTAGAAGACCCTTAATGCTAAAAAATTTAGTGAAGTGGTAGAATACAAAATAAATACACAAAAATCAATAGTGTTCCTCTATACCAATAATGAACCCACTAAGAAAGAAATCAGGGAAACAATCCCATTTATGATAGCTTCAAAAAAATTAAATACCTAGAAATTAACCTAAGAAAGTGAAAGAACTTTATAACAAAAACTATGGTAACCTAAAAAAAGAGATTGAGGAGAATATTAGAAAATTGAGAAAAATCCAATTTCTGGATAGGCAGAATATTTTATTTTATTTATTTATTTATTTATTTATTTATTTATTTATTTATTTATTTATTGTCTTTTTGAGACAGGGTCTCATTATGCAGTTCAGGCTGGCCTTGAGCTCACTTTGGTAGCCCAGGCTGGTCTCAAACTCACACTGATCCTCCTGCCTCAGCCTCCCAAGTGCTGGGATTACAGGCGTGCGCCACCACGCCTGGCAGGCAGAATATTTTTTATTAGGGCTGGATTTATATAATTTAATAGTACAAGACCAGGCAGGACAGGACATTGTCTTCATCTCAAAGCTCTGAGGAGGCTGTTTTGTGACCTATGCCCTAACTCGTGCCTCTGGGCCTGGCCACAGGCTTAAAGCTTATGCTTCAGGACAATGATTTTGTGTTCAATGTCTGAACCACTCCCAGATCTCTTTCTCAAACCCATCAGCAGAAAGCACCTGGCAGCAGGAGATGAGCTATATCACGTATGGCACTAAAGGTACAAAGCCAAGACCAAACATTGCAGTGGAAACAAGGAAGCAAATACATCACCGGTGTGGCTTCCCAGTTTAGCACTTGCTCGATGCATGAGTCACCACCACTTCAAGGCAATCATGGGCAGCATCTCATCTCCACTCGCTACCCAGCCCGTTTCTACAGTCCTCCTTTCTACCTGCGATTACCAAGTGATTACAATTCTGCGAATGTGAGAAATGATAAGACACACTTGTGTGGAAGTAAATGAAGAGATATTCACAAGATAGAGTTTTATTTTTTTATTTTTTGGTCTTTTTGAGATAGGGTCTCGCTATGCAGTTGAGGCTGGCCTTGAGCTCACTTTTGTAGCCCAGGCTGGTCTCGAACTCACACCGATCTTCCTGCCTCAGCCTCCCCAGTGCTGGGATTACAGGTGTGCGCCACCACGCCTGTCTACAAGATAGAGTTTTATAAAGATAGAATATTTGAGCATTGGCTCCACCTCGAAAGCATGAATAATTGGGCTTTCACTGACTCCCGTCTTCTTGCCACTGAATCTGAACTATTTAATTAGAAATATGGTTATGAAAGATGCAATAAACATTCAGGATATGTAAAGTAAAAACCTCGTGTTTTTGACACCTTATAATAATACTGACAGCACTAACTCAAGCATGGCAATCAGGATAGAATACTTCTGTTGCTTTTTTTTGAGTAGCTGTGTATTTTTAAACTCAATATTAAATAATAATTTTCAATTAGGTCAACTTGAGAATCCTGTAATAAATGTTATAGCTAACTGCATCTCAATATATCACTGTTTATTTTTCCCGAGATTAAAAGAGAGGAAAAGGAAAACTGTATGCGCTTTCATCATACAGTGGAGTTACTGCTCTAAAGCCATCTCACCTCAGTTCTTACTGAGGTTCTAGGCTCCTGTTGGTTCTTGACAGCATCTCAAGCTTGTTTTTCATCAGGACAGCAGCTCTTCTCTTGTCACTAATATGACAGCTTCAAATGCTTACCTACTGTGTAACATGATGGAATCAAAGCCAAATTATAGCAAATATGCCATTGCTAGTTCAAAATTTTAGTTTTCATTTGACATTTTCTACCTCTCTGCCTTCTCAGAAGTATCATGCTGAGATGCAGCCTCCATGACCCAGAAAGAATGACATTTCTCATCCCCACCTGTGTCAGTGAGAATAAAAGAACTCTTGCTTAGTGCTCCATAGATGGGGACAGCAGAGCTCATTTCTTAGAGCCAGTGCCTACCAGTGCCCACAGATTATGGCTCACTCTAGCTTGTCACCCCAGCTGGTCCTTGTCAGAACTAACAAATATGATTTGAGATTGCACTAACCTAGAACATTTGGCCTAATTCTTAGAAACTGTAACAAAGTGCATGATAGATGGATACAGGAACAATTATGGACAAAAATATGTATATACTGGCATACACCATATGCCAGTATATTTCTAGTTCTGACAACAAAGAAGACCTAGATTCTGGAGTATCCCAATAATAATGAGCATACCCATGACGAGATGTTGACTTCTAAATATTATTCTCCAAGGGTACCCTTGGAGAAATAATTCAGTCTAAGACTGGGTCAGGGAAAATAAAAGCTGAGAGCAGAGTGTTTTGTAGTACCAAGAAATACGGAAGGGTTTAAAAGATAATAATGATGCCGGTATATCCCAGGACTTGAGCAGCCAATCTGAACTGAGCATCCCATGGCCAAAGCTGGAGTACTTTGATCTAAAAATAAGCCTTGCAATTTGATTATAACCTGAAATTTGAAATAAATATGCATGATAAAAATAAACCATTTTTGAATAAAAATGAATAAGCAAATAAATAAACAAGAGGCAAATTTTTGTACATGAATTTCAGGAAAGGTAATATACACAGACACTCTGTCAAGAAGCAAAGCTTAAAATCCCCACTCCCAGCCCAGGGAGGGCGTGGTGAATAGCACGCAAGTGATTGGCTACAGAAGACTAGATAAGGGCCAATAGGAAAGGAAGAAGCCACAATAAAGAAACCGAAGAGCCACTTGGCCAGGTGATTGTAGACAACATGAACAGTTCTGAGCCATATTGGCAGTGGACAGTGACTTATCATATGACAGGAGGACACTTCATCTTTCCAAGTGTGCTCTCCCCAAGTCCATATTCTCAGTAGAATCATAAGAAAAAATACCTGGGAAACCCCAATTCAGGGATATTCTCAAGCACACTTAGCTACATACCTCAAAATTATCAAGGACATGAGAAACACAGAAAAAATGAAGCAACTGTCACACATTGTGGGTGTTGAGGGAGACACCATAGCTAAATGTGGAATCCTGGAATAGAAAAAGAACATCGTGATACAAGTAGTAGAATACAAGTGAGGCTTGGAGTTTGGTGGCTGGTAATGCACCACTGTTTGTTTGTTTGTTTGTTTGTTTGTTTTTGTCTTTTTGAGACAGGGTCTCGCTATGCAGTTCAGGCTAGCTTTGAGCTCACTTTTGTAGCCCAGGCTGGTCTCGAACTCGCACTGATCCTCCTGCCTCAGCCTCCCGAGTGCTGGGATTATAGGCGTGAGCCACCACGCCCGGCTGTTTATTTGTTTATGTGGAGAAACACTTCTTTCGGGTGGGAAGGTCGATGGCAAGGGAAGGGTGTTGGGCCCCTCTAAGCAAAGTTCATAAAATTGGACTTTGGTCCTTGGTCTGATGGAAAAGTGAATAATGGATTTAGTGGAGATGTCACTGGCAATTTTACTTTTAAAATTTATGGATTTGGTGCAGGGTCTCACTACACACCTTGGAATTGTAATGATCCTCCTGCTTTCAGCCTCCCCAGAACTAGGACTACAGGTGTGCGCCACCATGCCCAGACTTTGGTGGCCGGCTCAGTGCACCTGGGGGCAGCACTGGCATGGCATGGTGTGCTAGGGATCAAACCCTGGTCCGTGTGCTTGTCTAAGCAGGCACTTAGTCTGCTGAGCTATCTTGCTGGCCCCAACACTGGCAATTTTAGCAGTTAAGAATTTGACAGTCTTAGGAAGTAGTTTCCTTACAGTAAATTATTGGCATTTTAATTCAGAACACAAGTTTCCATCCAAGCAACATCTCATGTTCATCTGTAGTTAGTGGATTTATCAGGGGGAAAAAAAAGTTCTTACAAAAACACACTACCAACATAGCGTTTTACTGTAAGGAATCGTGTTTGTGGCACCAGAAATGAGCTCCTCAGGACTATGATTATTGCAGTCACATGCTTCACTGCATGTGACATTGAAGTCCACTTCTCCTGCAGGAACTTCTCAAAGCAGTGTCTTCCCAAGCATCTCCAGGTCATCGGCCACTCAAAATAAGCCAAGCACCAACTGCTCCGACTCACACAGGGACATCAGCACACAACTCTCCCCTTTACCTGACTCTGAAGATTCTCCCACTCCTATTCTTGAGCTTTAGAGCTGAGGAACTTCTGGAGCGTGTGGGCATAGAGTTGAGAGACAGCCAGATCAGGTACGTTAGTGAGTAGCTGTTGAGCAAGTGGGTATTTGTGGCTTGGTGCTTGCTTTTCAGTTTGTGGTTGTATGTATAGAATCCAACTGCAATCATGGTCTATAAAGTGTTTTATAATATGAAATTTAATGGTCTGACATGAATTTTCTCATGCTATGAGATCTTATCAGAGAGAGAGAGAGAGAGAGAGAGAGAGAGAGAGAGAGAGAGAGAGCTCTCAACAGGCAATGTAGAGCTGTCCCATGGACTCCCCCTCTGAGTGAATGTGGGTTTGTGGGTTATCACAATGGAGGAAAGAAGATAAGAAATGGGTAGATGCAATCAGTTGGGGTTTACAGTGTCTCAAAGAAACAGAATTCCAAATTCTATGGTTTGAGTTCCTGCTGGATCATGACACATCTCTCATCTGCTCATGTAGGGTTATGAATCACATGCCAAGGCCAAAGCCTCTCAGAGCTGAGTCTGGAATGTTCTTTCAAGGAAGGGGGTCAGCACCCTGGGAAGAGCACAGCATCTTCCCTGTGCGGGAGCAGCCTCACACTCTGGTGACAGTGGTGTCTACACTGGACCTGCAGGGCAGAGATACCTGATTCTGCTGTCTACTTCTCTGGTTGCATTCCTATTTTTTTAAAGAGATGGTGATTTTGATTGCTATTCCATAATCTGATTTCCACCCATTTGTATTCCTTTTTGTTTCAAGGGGACAGCAGGACTCAGAATTATCCTGAGAACAGTAACCAAGGAATTAGACTCAAGGCTCACTGCCTGTCCTGCACAGTGGTGGTTCTGAAGGCCGTCTTGGTACTCTTGATCGTCTTAACAGTGTCATCATCTTGGGTTAGAACCACACTTTGTAACAATCACTTATAAGAATTTCTATTGTTGCTGGGGGTGGAGGCTCATGCCTGTAATTCCAGGACTTGAAGGCTGAGGCAGGAGGATCATGGCGAGTATGCGATAGGCCTGGGCTATAATGTGACATTAATAAAGAACAGCTTGAACTGTAAAGCGAGGCCCTGTCTCAAAAAGACAAAATAACAACAACCAAATGAACAAACAAACAAAAACAAAACACCAGGAGAACTTCTGTTTTTTTTTTTTTTTTTTAAGTACCGGGGATGGAACTCATGACCTTGCACTTGCCAGGCAGGTACTTCTGCCACGGAACTATCTTCCCAGCCCCTCCAGGAGAACTTCTGTCCTTTTATTTATTTTTTTTTTTTCTATGTTTAGTACAGGGTCTACAGGGTCACTACACAGATTGGACTTGTAGTGATCCTTCCTGTTTTTTAGCCTCCCAAGCACTGGGATAACAGTCGCACGTGCCACTAAGCCCAGTCTTATTCATCTCAGTGTATTCTGGGAGCTGGGCCAGCATGGTAGGCCAGGGATCAAATCCCTGGCCCCTGCATCTGTCTAAGCAGGTGCTTTAATCCACTGAGCTATCTGGCCAGCCTTCTAGTGTCCATTTTTTTGTGACATGATTTTCAAAAAACTGGAACATTATGTTTTCCCAGTCTATTATTCTGGGTATCTGGTCACTACTCAAGAAAAGCTATCTCCAATGAAAAAATCAAGTAGGTAAAATGTTAAATAGTCACTGAGAGATGTTTGAAAATATTTTTATGCAAATATACACCTTACCTCTTCGAAATGTGAGACACATTCACTATGGAGGGCAGAGAAACAGGAGTTAAGATTGGTAAACGAACGGTCAAATGCAGAATCAACCCTCACTTTCATTAACTTGTATCTGCAGCATGCCAGGCACTGTGCCGGTGCTTTTGCATCTCTCATCTGATTTCATCATCACTGGTGACAATAACATTCACCTTTTGAGATGGTGCTATTAGCTCAATTTTAAACTAACAGTGAACAGATTCAGAAAGGTTAATAAATGACTTGTTCACATTCAGTTATAAATAATTAAACTCTGACTTACACCGATATCTTCATTTTAAAAATTCATATTTTAATTTTGAAAATCTTTTTATTTGGTAGGGGGTCTTACTACACAGCTCAGACTTGCAGTGTTCCTCCTGTCTCAGCCTCCCCAGCGCTGGGATTACAGGCATGCACCACCACTCCTGATTCTGGGGCTGGCATGGCATGCAGTACTGGGGATTGAACCTGGGTCCTTGTGCTTGTCAGGCAGGTACTTGGACCACTGAGCTATCTCCTCAGCCCCTGAAATTCATATTTTCAAAGAATATCCCAGCGTCCCAAATCCAGAAAAAAGTACATATACTCATAGGAGTACTTGTTACACAAATATTTGCACAGTATTTCCTGCACTCTGGTGCATGACAACATTATGTTTTTCCAGTCTGTTATTTTTCCAGTCTGTTATTCTGGGTAACATAATGTTCCAGTTTGTCAGGCAGGCACTTAGAATTGGTTTTGTGCTCAGGGGGGTCCAGCCCAGGAAACATTAACAGGCACAGTTCTCTGCTGGCTTGGAGCACTCAGGAACCACTCTGTGCCCTAGTGCTGCTTGGGTACTGCTGGAGGTGCTGAAGTCTTTTAGGTTTAGTGGTTGCTCTGCACTAAGCAGGGCTTCACAGCCCCACCCCAAGAGGTCAGCAGGACTAACATAGCCTAGCCTGCACAGGACTCAAGGAAAGCAAAAGAATTGGCACTTGGGCCAAGCTGTTTTGTTAGGATATCTTGCCTAAGGTCAAGTAGAGAAAGGAAAACCACAAAGATATGGAAAAACTTCAAAGACAAGTCCTTCAGACAGACTCTCATCACAGAGAAAACCAGGGACCTCAGTGGAGAACAGAGGGCAGAGAAACAGTTTATCACTCATTTGCAGAATGACACCAAGTTTGTTTTGAAGAAGACAAAATAACCTTTCTTTGTCATCCCTACATCTAATTTGCTTGTGGTAGCAAATATAAGGAATGACTATTATAACTTGTGCATTAGGAAGACTATTCTTTTTTTTTTTTTTTTTTTTTGGCTTTTTGAGACAGGGTCTCACTGTGCAGTTCAGGCTGGCTTTGAGCTCACTTTTGTAGCCCAGGCTGGTCTCGAACTCGCAGCGATCCTCCTGCCTCAGCCTCCCAAGTGCTGGGATTACAGGCGTGAGCCACCACGCCCGGCACGAAGACTATTCTTAAAAGCTTAAATTGTGATAGGTTGGTCTGCAACTTTCATTTCCTGCCATTGTCTTAGAAGCACCTGGAATGTTCAAGTCATGCTATGAACTGATTTTGTATGGGTGTACAAAATCTCTGAAAACTCAATTATGACTCAAAAATTTTTAGAAAGAATAAATTTTGTCTGCTTTGGAAGAAAGTCTATATCTTTCTGTGATCTCTAAAGACATTTTATTTTATATTCAATTCCTATCAAATAGACATGGTGTGAATGTGTTCTTTTTTTCATTTTTAAATTTTTATTCATTTTTTTTTTTTTTTTTTTGTCTTTTTGAGACAGGGTCTCACTGTGCAGTTCAGGCTGGCCTTGAGCTCAGTTTTGTAGCCCAGGCTGGTCTCGAACTCACACCGATCCTCCTGCCTCAGCCTCCCGAGTGTAAATTTTTATTCCTTTTAATAAGAAAAAAGATAAAATAGCAATGAAACAGTTTCAAAACAAGTTAGTAGGATGGTTACAACAATTAATACAATGCATATTGTTGTCTTCATGGTGGTTATTCAGAGGATAAGATGCAGACCTGATATCTTGTCTAAACAATATTAGTACAAGCTTTTATTCTCAATGAACTAAGACAAAGTGGCTGTATATCTATCCTAACTCTCTTGTGCATACATACATATCCATCTATCTATCTATCTATCTATCTATCTATCTATCTATCTATCTATCTATCTATAACTTCTTTTTAAAGTTTCTAATACTAGGAAAAAACATCATACCATGTCTTACAAGTAGATTGTAAGTCAAAGATACAGCATAAATCATAAAAAGTATAATTAAACAATATTCAGAAAATTAATTATTAATTAAATTTAAATATTTTGAAACAATATTCCAAAATTCAAATCAAATTGTGAGAGCAACTTAGAGGCCAGAGTATTGTATATCATATGTACAAATCTGTAATCAACTCAGAGTACTCACATAGTATTTGAATAGGTTAATATATACAAAGATATCAACTAAGAAAAAGTTTCCATGGTAGTAAAAAATTACTAAGAATAAAACATAAAATAAATACTGGAATGGCAACTATGTGACCAGAACTTCTAACAGTTTGGGGATATAATGTGGATGTGAACTGTGTCTATGATGCTTATTGGTGGTCAGGGGTCGCTTGTAGGGCTGAACTACTGCTATTTCCTATATCCACCCTGCAGAACAAGACAGAATC
Organism: Myocastor coypus; assembly: GCA_004027025.1. NCBI lineage: Eukaryota > Metazoa > Chordata > Mammalia > Rodentia > Myocastoridae > Myocastor > Myocastor coypus. The sequence goes on from PVJA010008019.1 coordinate 34,139, forward strand.
ATGACCCACAGGGTGCAGGAAAAGTCCATTTGTAGAATATGCTGATGGAAATATTCTGCTGCTGTATGCAGAAGAATAGTTGACTGTTTTTGTATACCTTTTTTTCTCCTTTAATTATTTGCCCTATTTGGCGGATTCTTTCTATTCTCCTTCATGGAGTTGTGGTCATTTGGGTCCCTTTCTAGAATATCTTTTAGTAAACTACAAAGGGTTGGCTTTGTCATCATGAAGTTGTTTAGTTGTTCTTTGTCATGGAAATATTTTTTTTTCACTTCCCCTTCATACTTGTGAGTTTTGCAGGGTATATCAGTTTGGGCTAGAATTTGTTTTCTTGCAAGACTTGAAATACTTTGCTCCATGCTCTCTTTGACTTGATGGTTTGTAAAGATATATCTGCTGTTATTCTACTGGGTTTTCCTTTAAATGTGATGTTTCTTTTCTTTAGCAGCTTTTAGTATGCTGTTCCCGTGCTGAATTTCTGGGATCTTGATTATTGTATGTCTGGGTGTAGTTTAATTGGGTTGATGTTATCTGGAGTCCTATATGCTTTGGTTACCTCAGTGTCAAATTGTTTCCCCATATTTGGGAAGTTTTCTGCTATTCTGCCCATATTCTTTTTATATCACTTGTACAGACTCCTTTTTTTTTTTTTTTTTTTTTTTTTTTTTTTTTTTTTTTTTTTTTTTTTTTTTTTTTTTTTTTTTTTTTTTTGTTTTTTTTTTTTTTTTTTTTTTTCAATGATGTCTGTTAGTCTTAAGTTGTTCATTTTTGCATCATCTTGCAGATGTTGAATTATTATTATTATTTTTGCATTCTAGTTGTTTTAAGAGATCTTTTCTTACCTCTTCACTAGCTGCAATGGTGTCTTTAAGGTCTGAAAGTCTATTTTCATTTTCATGGAAAGTTTTAGCAGCTTGTGATTGAGGTTTTAAGTTCTGGTATAGCATTTTGAATCTGCTTCATACATTCTATTACTTTCCTATACTGCTCATTCAAAGATTCCATCATTTTTCTATTCTCTATTTTTTTTTTTTATCAATGTCTTTAGAAGCACTTAGTACTTTCTTTTATCATAGGTATTATTTCTTTTTTACTTCAGAAATTATTTCTGATCTGATATCCTCTATGCCTTTCTGTAATTGTTTCTTTACTTTGGATGCTATTATTTCAGAGATTTCAGGTATGTGATTTCTCCTATGCTACTGTCTCCTGTATTTGTTTTGGGTGGGGTAGGGACTTGAGAGTGCATTTTGCTCCTTCTTTTTGTCATTTTGTATAGCCCTGCCTTCTGACCTTTGGTGTAGAGCTTTGGTAGAGTTCTTACCTTAGCACCAGATCTGGACCTCCCAAGTTCAAACTTGTCCAGGTAGGTGTGGCTGGGTCTGGCTGCTGAGCTCTACTTCTTCCTGCTACAGCCCTTGGAGGTGAACCTGCTGTGCTGGTCTGGCAAGATGTTCTGCTCCTGGATCAGCTGGGTGGGTCTTGTCTCTAGTCTCTCTGCAGGGAGTTCTGTGGCAGTTTTCCACACTAGACCTGTCAGATGGATGAAGTTCCACTCACATGCTGGGCTTTGTTGCTGGGTTGAGTACGTTTTCAACAGGACCAGGGCAGTCTCACTCATGTGGTGGCCCTGTTTTCTGGGTTGAATCGTGAATGTGTCTTGAAGAACAGTATTTAATAAGAGCAAAGGAATGTGGTTATCAGACTGTAACTGTCCCTGTTTGAATATGACTGTGTATACCAGATGGGATGTGCACTCTATCTAAAGTCTATGGGGGCCCAGCAGGATGGCTCAGTAGTCTAAAGTGCCTGCTTAGGAAAGCTTAGGTGGCTGCAGGGTCCATGGTTTGATCCCTGGCACCACATGCTGCGCCAGCCCTGCCCTCAGGGCAGGCTGAGCCAGCCATAAAAATAAATAAACAAAAGTTCTGAAACAAGAAAAAAAATAAAATAAAATAATTCTTAAAAAAAAAGTCTATGCTGGTTGTGATATATCTGGGGGTAAAATCAACAAAAGATGTACCAAAGGAGTAGAACCTCAAGAACACCTGGAGCAAGTCAGTCTGGTGTTAAGTTACCTTGGGAGACTGCTGCAGGTGGATGTGTTGTTTAGGGAAATAAACTTCATCTTCTCCCCATCTCTCATGGTAAACTAACCCTGAACTTTGCAAATTCTGTGAGTTTGACAAAAACATCTTCATCTGTTTGGGTACAGTGAAACTGGTCATTTCTGAAATCAAATCAAAGAGTGTCTATTGTAAAGTAGAGAAAAACTATCTTTGAAAGCATTGTTCTCCAATGAGAGCAAAATGTGAAGCAAAATTGTAGAAATTCTTAGATCCTTGATTGTTTTCCCCTGTAGACTCATTAGTACCATCTGCCAAGAAGATACTCCCAAAGTTTCATGGCTGAATGTGGGAAAATAGTTAGTGTAGAAGACTGGAAACAGAATTTATTTGCTAGCACAAGAATTTCTATTTTTTCTCCTAAACGGTATGAAAGTATTTTAGATTTCTTCTTCTCTAACAAAATTATTTTCAATAAAATATCAAATCTAGTTGGTAAGGTTGTCAATTTGGAAGCTACTAGGAAACTATTGGTTTTCTTAGGCTATTTTGCTGGGGGACCTTGCTGGGGCTTTCCTGATGGGGACTCAGCTTTCCTCATCACTGGAGAAGCTTGGGACCTCACTGTTGTTGAGGATGGCTGTGTACTTTTCAGGGAACTCTGGTTCTTACCTTAAGCATTGTTTCCTGGCTCCAGTGCAGATTCCTCAGCCTGTTAGCACAGGCCTTTTTCCCACTGGCACAGACTTTCTAGCTTCCACCACTGACCTTTGTGCTTTTGCAGTGCAGACCCACGAAGCTGGCCTGCATGAGACATTGTCATGGGCTTTAGGCCTCCAGTTGGACTTGTGGCACACACTGCTATGAGCTCTAGGTCTTCAGCTGGATTCAATGCAGGCCGCTATCATGGAATCTAGGCCCTCAGATGGGCTCTTTGGTGTTTAGTGTGTGGACATATTTCCTGCACTTTTTATATATGATTCATTGGGTGACTATTAGAAATAACCTTATAAAATATGTGTCTTATATTAAATTGTTTCGCCTTGCAAAACCCTAAAACACAACAAATGATAAATACAGGATAAGTCACAAATGCTGAGACCCTGGCCATTTATAAAACGCTGTGTGTGTGTGCGCACACATGCGTGTGCCTGAATAGTCCAAGATGGTGCAAGCCATCAGATATTAAGTGAAGAAGACCTGGTATCTCTTAGACACAATGTTCCTGTCACCTCATAGCCTGAAAGGGCAGTAAGCTGCTGTCCTGGGTTGGCATGAGATGAGCTTTTTTTTTTTTTTTTTTTTAAATTTATTTATTATTTTTATTCTTGTTTCAGAACCTTTGTTTATTCACTCGTTTTTATGGCCGGCTCAGCCCGCCCCGAAGGCAGGGCTGGCGCAGCATGTGGTGCCGGGGATCGAACCACGGTCCCTGAAGCCACCCAAGCTTCCCCAAGCAGGCGCTTTAGACCACTGAGCCATCCTGCCGGCCCCAAGATGAGCTCTTATCAGAGTCTGTGCTCTCAGAGAAAAAGGCTGGGGCAAGGATGTTTCCTAGAAGTGGAGTCTGAGGGTGAGGAAGGGGGAGAACCTTCTGTCCTGTGGGCTGGGCTGGTAGCTTAAGATACTGTGCTGAATGGTCTTTTTTTTTTTTTTTTTTAGACAGGGTCTCGCTATGCAGTTGAGGCTGGTCCTGAGCTCACTTTTGTAGCCCAGGCTGGTCTCAAACTCGCACCAATCCTCCTGCCTCAGCCTCCCGAGTGCTGGGATTACAGGCGTGAGCCACCATGTCCAGCTGAGAAATGTTAATAATGCCATTAAAAGTCATTATCAGACAAACAAAATATATTTATTAGAAATATTACAGCCATACAGCTTTATATTTTCATGTTAATAGTTAAATACATCTATGTGTGCATGTCATATCCTGACAGTGCTTGGCGCAGTCTAGTGTGCTCTTTATAGAAAGGAGGCCACAGCTGTACTAACTGCATTCAACTAATGTAGTTAAAATTAGTGAGCTACTCAGGCTGGTACAGATTCAGCAAAAATCCAACTAGGGTCAGATGACTGAAACACTCGGTGAACTCAGGCAATGTACATAGCAAAAGTACTATTTTCTTTGCCTTTTTGAGACAGGGTTTTTCTATGCAGTTCAGGCTGGCCTTGAATTCACTCTGTAACCCAAGCTCACAGAGATTCTTCTGGCTCAGCCTCCCAAGTGCTGGGATTAGAGGCGTGTGCCACCACACCAGCTGAAAGCACTTTCTTAAAAGGCTGTGAGATAGTATCATTTACTGCATGTCACTGGTAGGCATTTCAAAATGGTACTGGAACTGTGGCATACTAAGAACTACCTGTGGATGTGGTTTTGATTTGACACAGCTGCCCCTCCACAGGGAATGGGGAGGGCAGAGAATGAGAGGCTCGGCTGATATTAGTGGGCGGCAGGGAAGAGCTCATGGCAGATAGCTGTTAGTGTTAGGTGGCTAATCATTTGAAACTTTTTTTTTTCCCTTTGAGATGAGATCTTACTGTGTCACCCAGACTGTCCCAAATTCCTGGGCTCAAGTGATCCTCCTGCCTCAGGCTCCTGAGTAGCTACAACTACAGATGTGTGCTACCAGGTTCCACAGGACATGTTTGCTCACAGCATTTTATTTGGAAGATCCCTACAAAATCACAAACAACAACTAAACAAAGAAGAACAGAAGCCCAACATTGTTTTTGAAGTGAGAAAAAGGACAAGGGAGAGACAAGCTCCTCAGAGAACTGCTGCTCAGAATGTCCTACTCATTAGTCAGCAAGATGCTATCCATGAAACAACTCACTGCAAAAAGCCACATGCTTCTCCTTAAGTCCCAACTCCTCTGGATCTTCCATCTCACAGCTGTTTTTATATAAATATTATATATTAAAAATGTATCTACACAACCGTCAGATAATTTTACTAAGTACCAGCAGAACAGAAAAGGGAAGACACAAAACTTTATGGCCTTTGAAAACCTCAGGACAGACACCTGGGAACGATACAATTAATTCAGTAGAAGTTAAGGAAACATAAGATGGTACAGTACTTTGTTTTTTCAGTTACCAATTTTTCACATTCATTTTTGTGCTCTGAGCACCCCCCGGATCCCACAACTCCAAGGCTACTGGCTGGCACCTCTCCTCAGGGAGCTGGTGATACTGAGGGCCTGGTCCTTTCCCCCCTCCCATCAGCCTCACACCAGACACTCACATAGCCTGTTTCTCTGAATGGGGCACAACATTCCTTTTCTATGGCTCCTGGTGAGGAGAATGCCAGCAACAGAGCCTCCTTGAGTCAAGAACAAACTTGCCCATTTCCTTCCTTTTCAACTTGAAGTGAGTAGGGTACAGATAAGGAGGGCTGGGTTTGGTCAGTCACTGGCAATGTGGGTTCATACTGGAAAGGAGTGCGTACCTGAGGGAAACTACGTGTCCAGCACAGAGAACACTATTCCCATAGCTTCATCTAGATCCTTTTTGTATGTCACCACTGAAATCAAGCCTCAACCAAGCTAAAAGCCCCTCAGGAAATCCTAAGATCTTGCTGCCTCACTCACACAAAGCCCTAGGGCTGAGATGAGCCTCTGTCCTATGGCACATACATCACTGTTTTTCTTTTAAGACAAAAGATGTTAATGTATTTTTTTTTCTAAACTAAATCCCCAGTATTCTGGTCTAATTGCAGTTGGCACTCTGTAATAAGTAGGCTGGGGTTGTGGTTTGGACAGTTAGTGTCTAAAAGGTTTGCCATTGCTGCCCTAGAATAATTCCAGTTTAAACACAAGCACTGGTTGATTAACCCAGCTGCTTGGGACAGTACTCCTGGGCAAAATGGAAGCTTAGAGACAGTCAACATACAGCATCAGTTATGTCAACAAATGATAGGCATAGGAAACAACACAGGTAATACTCTTTTGGATACATTCATCAGTAAGGAATAAGCTACACTGTTCCAACTGAGCATCAGTTTATTTGAAAATTAAGGAGCCCGTTATGTAATACTGGTCCCAAAAGAGCTGCTCAGGAACTCCTGCTGCTCCTCTAGTACCACAAGACTGCACAGGAGAGGCATGGCCTCCTATGTGGCTGTGCATATGTGTCCCAGAGAACCCCAAACGTGTATAAACAGTATAGAGTACATCTGGCTCCTGGTCCAGATACCAGGACTCATCTGATTGGGCAGGTCTAGTATGTGGCCGTCTAGAAGCTCCCCAGGGGATTTAGACATTGAGCCATAGCTGAAAACTACAGAAACAGTTGGCAGGCTGAGGTTCTAGCCTTGCACTAGTTGAGGCAGTGAGAAAACCAGGGCTGGTCTGCCCAGCAGGGCCCAGCTGCCACCTCTGCAAAGAGCTAACCTGCAGGAGAGGACAGAGCTCATGCAGCTCCCAGAACAAGGACTAAACCAGGCTCTGAACATGTGGCTCAGATTAGCAATCAGAGATTCACTTAAAATAAATTTTGGCAGTAACTGTAAGACCTATAGGACTTTTATACATGACCCTTTGTCAAATGGGCACACAGTGCTACTTGGCACTTAAACAGCAAGTGGTGGGCATTTACCTCTACTGCCTCTGTAACTGGCATCCTTATCTGGTATAAAAACATATTTCTTTGTTCAAGAAGAATACCAGGGAGACAGACATCAGAGCCAAGCACTTTGGGAGGATCCTGCTGCTACTAAGGGAAACTGGTTCAGTTATAACCACCACTATTAGGGAAAACTGTGTTCAGTTATAAATGAAGCCATCTTTGCCCATCCACTGGGGCTTTTGGAGAGGGGCAAGGGCGATACAGTCCTAGGTTCTCATACAAATGAGTCTGGGCAGAAGATGTTAAGTCAAGCAGGAGGGAGGTATTTTCTATAGAACCTTCCAGAAGAACAAAGATTCCCTAGCTTATACTCCAACTACAAATGTGAAAGGCCAAATGAAGTACCCAAAACTAAATTTGTCTAGAGCTGAAATATTTAGATTTGCTTTCTGCCCAGAATCCCAAGAAACACACATCCCTTACCTTTCCCAGGCTTCACCTGTGCAAATCAGCAGGATCACCACAGACACAGGCCACTTCACATACACAAGTGGCCTTTGGTCAAGTTCTGCATGTGGAACAAATGTGTGTGGGTGTGAATGGGGGTCTGAATAAGCAGGAGAAAAGTCACTGCAGACAGTTCCTGTGCTTTCCCTCTGGCTCATGAACCACAGAGTGCACATACTTCCTCGTGTGGGTACCTCATGGGGACCCTTCAGCAACAAACTTGGGGTCCCAAAAATGTAATCAAGTTCTAGGTGTTAAAATTGTTACCTGAAATTTGATCATATTTTCCCCTAATGGCAAGGCTAACATGTTTCCAGACTACTTTGAGTAAAAGATTTTTTGTGTTTTAGATTTTTGGGGAATGGAGGAGGAGCAAGGGCAAAGTTTTCACATAGGGAAAAGCTACATTTTTTTAAATGAAAAAACAAAACAAAAGACTAGTTTGTAGGTGCTGCTTGTCATGAATCTCAGTGCAGATTAGGTGTCAAGTCACCAAATGGGATTGATGACACTGTGCTGGGTTCTCACAGAAATGAGCTTGGGCAGGACATGTTGCTGTACAAGGAGGCAACTTCTTCAGAACCTTCCCGAAGAGCAAAGATCCCCCAACTTATGCTCCAACTGTAATTGCATCTGAGACAGGGACATGGTGGAACCCGGCTCAGTTTCTTATTTGGGTGTTGACCCTCTTGGCTTCGGCCTTCCTTGGAAATCTACATGGCTGGGCAGTGGGCAGAGCTGGGTCACTGGACAGTGACCAGGTGCTTCCAGGTCACACTTCAGGTGGCAGTGGCTGATCTCAGGTGCTTGGGTTTATGTCTCAAAATACTTGTAGATCTGGGCCACATACTGCATCACACTCTGCCAGTCAGGCCGGTCCGTGTATAGCATCTCACTGAGCTCCTGTAGGGGAAGGGGACAGGTCACAAAGGAGACATCACAGGGCTTATCCTGCCTGGAAATATTCTGCTATGGACAGAAGACAGGCAAACACAGGTGGTACAGCTGTGGCAAATTAAAGAGAAAATGCTTTTAGCCTATTTATTTGGGAGGCATTGTCCCTTTTAAAAGACACAGACATGATTGATCTCACCTTGTTTTTCATCTTTATGACATTAAAAAAGTTTTTTAAAAAAGGTTTTACAGAGAGTCACTAGCACAAAACTGTTTCTACTTTTCTAAATAGTGTATAAGTAAATTAGCCCTGAATTTTCCAGGCTTCTGTCTTGGGGGCACACTCTCATTTCCCATGATCTCTGTGTGGCTCAATGCCTCACTGCTATTGCACGCTGCCTCAGGGAGCTCTGTCCATCACTGATACGACATGTAGCTCATGCTCTCTTCTTCGTCACTACTGACTTTTCAGGAAGCATCTTCTAAAGCCTTGCATTAGTCCCAGATGAGAAATTCCTAGGAATGAGGCCACCATACCTTGAACCTTATTTTATAGCATTAAGTGTTACTATTTAATGTGTGATTTTTCTTTTGCTCATTTGGTAATTTTCTTTGCTATTTATTTATTTTTGGTTCTTCATTTTTCCTTTTTCTCTGCTAATTTTGCACAAGTCTGCACCAAACAAACATAAGATAGAGGCCAGAAACTGATGGAAAGAGGGTTGGGCTCCCTGAAGGGCCCTTAGTGAAGCTTTTTGGAAATTGGTGCCACTCAACAGCATGTTTAATAATTAACTTTGGGATAGGATTTGGACTCTTTTGTGGTCACAAGACAACAGTAGCAGAGAACCCGGGCAGAAAGCCATCAGAGATGCAGTGGAATAACAGGGCTGCCCTGAGCACATCTGTTCCTGGGCGGTGACACAGCTAACAGAGGCTGTTAACAAGTCATTTATCCCCTGGTTCAACAATATCTGAAGAAACACTTTACCCAATCTGCTCTGTGGTCATGCTAAAAATGGTGAACTTATTATTATTGAAAAGGGGAAAGTAGAAAAGGAGCAAGTAGAACATTATATATAGATATGTCTAGAAACAACGTTGAAAGAAAAAACTCAAAACTGTTCTAGATTACCAGTACCAAAAGTCTCTTTCCACCTACAGCAATGTAGTAACAGCCCTGTCCACAGACTGACACATAATAAACTAGAATTAGTACAAAACAGTTGCTAATGATGGTAGGAAAAGAAGTGATAAAGGTTGAGTATTCTCATTCAGAGTTAGCTAAATTCTGGAGAATTTGGAAGGGAAAGGGAAAAAAGACAACCTAAAAGTTCAAAAGAGATGGCAAACTTTCTATAGGGAAGGGCATGCCTTCAATCTCAGAATTTGAAAGTCTAAACAGTATTCATAGTTTTATACAAAGGACTTTATACTAGCAATAACTGAAGGGAAAATATTTTGGTATATTACTAACCTTTGAAAATTTTTGAATAACTTTGCACATTTCAGAAAAGGGTATGTTATATTAATAAAACCTTATAATGCATATCATTTGTTTGCCTAAGTAGTTAAAGACTTCCTTATGTCTTCCCTGGTGAATTTTACCAAATTCTTAAGGAAGAATTAACACCAATCCTATTTAATTTCTTAAAAAAACAGAAGAGGAAAAAAAAATTTCCCAATTCATCCAGGGGGACATAACTGCTCAAACAACAGAACTACAAAGAGATGAGAAAATTACAGATAAATTTTAGAGATACAAAAAATTAACAAATTGTACAAATATTAACAAGTTGAATCCTGTTTATAATATATCATGATCAAGCTAGATCAATATTTTTAAGCCAATACAATCCATCATATTTACTAAATAACCACATCAACAGATTAAAAAAAAATATTGCATGAAATTAAAGAACTATTCATGATAAAAACTAAGAACTTTTAGTCTGGCTGTGGTGGTGTATGCCTATAATCCCAGCACTAGGGAGGCAGAAATCAGGAGGATTACTACAAGTCTGAGCTGCATAGTGAGACCCTGCACACACACAAAACAGAACTTTTGCCTATAAAAGGGATGTACAAAAGATTAATAGCTGATATCATATTCAATTATAAAAGATGCTGCTTCCCTAAAATCTGGAATAAAGCAAAGATGTCTCTCACTTGTCCTATTCATATTGGTACTGGAAGTAATAGCTAATGTAGTGAGGCATGTAAAAGAAATAAAAGGTACACAGGTTGAAAAAGAAAACTGCCTCGTCTGTAGATGACAGGATTATCTAGGTAGAAAATCTCAATGGGTCTACCAGAAAGCTTACTATGATCTCAGGATACAAAGTCAGCATAGAAAATTCAATCATCTTCCCTATATCAGAAAAAAGCAACTGGAACTTATAATAAAAACAATACCATTTCCAGTAGCACCAAAATAGTTCAAAGGTCTAAATTTAAGAAAATATGTGTAAAGTCTATAGGCAGAAAACTATAAACCATTTATGAAAGAAATCAAAGATCTAAGTAAATGGAGATAAAATTTTCATTTATGGATTAAAAGACAGGGCTGTTTTCTCATTTCTTTGTTTATTGTTTATAATCTTTAGATAGACTGCATTCCAGCCAAAATCCCAGTAAGTCTTTATTTTTTATAAATACTGATGTATTCTAAAATGCATAGGGCTGAAATATGGCTCAGTGGTAGAGCTCTTGCCTTGTATGCACAAGGTTCAATCTCCAGAACCATGACCAGAAAACAAAACAAAACAAAACAAAACAAAACAAAAAACTAAACTAAAATGCATAAAGGTTGAGGTACTATAATAGCCAAATGTTTTACAAAGGTACAAAGGTAATTCAATACAGAAAGGACATTCTTTTCAATAATGGTGCTGAATTAGATGCTCATATGTAAAAGGTGACCTCAATACTTTTGAGCAGTGAAGAAGACCTTCATTTTTGGCCAAGCACAAAAGTGGGAGACAAACTCACAAGTCACAATCTCAGTTGTCAGGGTTTAGGATGTTATGGATATAGAATAAAAAAAAAATGGGAGGGCTAGTCACATCTTTTACAGGAATAGGCGAAGATTTTCAAGGAATTTGGATGCTACCTCTTTTTTCTCCTATAATTCTTTATGGTGGTGATCAAGGCAACTATCAATTCTCAGGGCACTGAAGGATTGTGTGTCTTTAGCATACAGGTGGGACTATAACGTAAGACTGTAACCTTGTCTGGTAGACTCTCTGGTTGGGGGTGACTCTTAATTCCCAACAGATTTGTCTGGCTCACCTGAACAAGAATCTCTCCTACAAGCATCTTGCCCCAGCCCAGATCCCAACATTATAGGAAGGTCATCTCAGGGCCACTAGATCCCAGGTCCTTGATGAGGGAGGGGCCCTGAATTTATAGAAAATATATCTCTCAATTTCTCAGAAGAAAGACTCTGAGGGCTGGGGTGGGGTCTCACAGTGGAGGTTACTCTTAACTTCCCAGGAGCAAGGCCCCCATGCAAGCATCCCTCCCTTTTTGGCAGATAACACAGAAGACCCTGCCGACCACTTTCACTGCTGCTCAGTAGCCTTCTTACCATAAGAAACAGTTCTCCTATGGGGACTGCAACTGATCAGACCATGCTCTATCGTGGTTGTGAAATCTGTTCCTCATTTTTAATATAAATCCTTTTTCCTCTTGGTATTGTAGAACCAAGACTGAACACTGATTCAACAGTGATGGCAACTTTTATTCTTGGTCAAGAATAGAGTAAGTGGGAGAAAAATCTGCAAATGTATTTCCCCCTTAACACATATCATACTTCATAGCTTACACAAAAAATAATTAAAATAGATTGTAAATCTTCAAGAAAAATGCAAAATTTGGAAAGCTCAAGAAATAAAATATAGCAGAAAACCTTTATGATTTTGGGTTGGGCAATGATTTTTTTTTGTATTGTAAATTGAACTCAGGACCTCCAGGTACTGTGCTACAGAGCAATTTATGTCTGCAGCCTCAATTTACTTAAAAAACTCTTTTGGTTTTCTTTTTATTTTTTGTTCTTTTTGAGACAAGGTCTCCCAGTGCAGCTCAGGCTGGCCTTGAACTAACTTTGTAACTCAGGCTGGTCTCAAACTTGCAATGATCCTACTGCCTCAGCCTGCAAAGTGCTGAGATACAGCCATGTGCTACCATGCTCAGTGATTTATTTTATTTATTTATTTTTTAATTTTATTTATTTATTTTTTTCTTCTTTCAGAATCTTTGTTTATTCAATCATTTTTATGGCCGGCTCAGCCCGCCCCGAGGGCAGGGCCGGCGCAGCATGTGGTGCCGGGGAACGAACCGCGGTTCCTGAAGCCGCCCAAGCTTTTCCAAGCAGGCACTTTAGACCACTGAGCAATCCCGCCAGGCCTCTCAGTGATTTATTTTAATTTTAACTTTAATTAGTACATTTTTGCAGTACAAAACGGTCATTCCCCACTCATCATGGGGAGCTGGTACATGTACATAACACCTCTTAATTCTTGACCAATGAGTATTTAAATATAATACTCTTTAAAAAACATGTTAAAAGAAAAAAGCTGGGTATGGCAGCACATGCCCATAATCCCAGCATTTGGGAAAACAAGGCAGGAGGATTGCTATGAGTTTGAGGCCAGCCTAGGCTACATAGTGAGTTCAAAGCCAGCCTGAACTGCACAGTGAGACCCTGTCTGAAAAAAAAGAGGATTCTACCAAAATTTAAACTATTTTGAGATCATTTCTAATGTTTCTTCTCATTCCCTCCCCCTCTCTGCTTTTTTACCATTCTGTATTATGTTTAAAAAATAAAAAAATTAAAAAAAATACTGGTGACACACACCTGTAATCTCAGTACTCGGGAGGCTGAGGCAGGAGGATTGTTGCAAGTTCCAGACCAGCCTGGGCTACAAAGTGAGCTCAAGATCAGCCTGAACTGCATAGTGAGACTCTCTCTCAAAAAGACAAATGACAAAAACGTAAAAAGAAAACGGCTTTGAGAAAGAGACTGATACAAGGCCAGGCATGGCAGTGCAAGCCTGTAATTCCAGCATTCAGGAAGCTGAGGCAGGAGGATCACCATGAATTGGAGGCCAACATGGGCTACATAAGGCAAGTTCAAGACCAGCCTCAGCTACGTACTGAGCCCCAGTCTCTGGAGACGGGAGGGAGGGGCCACAGACTAGTAGAAAACATTGGAAATATTTGAAAATTATATCGGATAAAGGATCTGTATACAAAATATACAAGGAACCGAGGCAGTGAGGTAGAGTGGAGGCTGAGACAGGAGGATCTCTGTGAATTCTTGAGACCAGCCTGGGCTACAAAGTGAGACCAAGGCCAGCCTGGGCTTCATAGAGAGACCCTATCTCAAAAAGTTTTTTTTTTTTTTTAAAGGCAGGAAATTTCTGTTTTGCTGATGGTACAATCCAACTGAACTAATCTCAAGCAACCCTGAATGCTTTTGAAATTAGTTATCATATTTGTCAGCAGGAACTCAACTGTCCTTACAAATGAAAGTGCTGGCTCTGCCAGCCAAATCAAAAGATGATCTTACTCTTGTTCCCATCTCCAACTTCTAGAGTACAGTAGATGAAAATTAAGAAAAAATATCAAGTTATGAGAGAAGCAAATATTATTGCAACATTCAGAAGACAAAAACAGGGCTGGGGATATAGTTCAGTGACACTAACACCTGCCTGGTGAGCGCAAGGTCCTGAGTTTGATTACTGGTACCAAAAATAGGAAAAAAACCCACATTCTCTATACAATATAATCTATAAGTTCTCGTGTCAATGATACTTACGTGAGCTCTGTTTAGACTGGTTGGTTAGTACTTGTTTACTGTTTTGTTGTTTTCAAAGTGAGTGTAATGGTGCCTGCCTGGCAAGCAAGAGGTTCCAAGTTTGATTCTGGATCCCCCCCACCCCCGCAAAAAAAACCAAAATGAGTGTAAATAAAATTCCTCTTTCTCAGCTGTGTCAGATGTGTATGACCTCTCTTTTTTTAAATTCTCAGCACATACATGATAGGAATGTTTTTTTCATAAAGGTTCAACAGAATTTGGGCTTATTGGGATGTTACTTATTTTGTGTGTGACTGCATTTTAAAGTATTGATTCAATTCTAATGGTCAAAGTACTGTTTCTTAGTCTTAGAGAACTATTTACATTTAATGCTTGAAGAAATGTGTTGATTATTTCTCCAGGCAACTGTTCTGTTTCAGACTGATACAGATATAACATTCACAGTATGAACATTTCTATGATAGCTGTACTTTCATGAGCTCACTATTATCTTAGCTTAGATTTTCTGATCACTCATGTAACTGAATACTTTAAATGTTTAGCAATCAGTCTGGGGGTGTAGCTCAGTAGTTTGCCTCTCATTTTTGAAGCTCTGGGTCCAAACCCCCAGCACTACAAACCAACCAACCAACCCATCCATCCATCCATCCATCCATCCATCCATCCATCCATCCGTCAAATTCTCCCCCCACCCCCGCCCTGGTACCAGGGATTGAAGTCAGGACCCTATGCTTGTCAGGCAAACCTTATTCTACTGAGCTATTTCCATGGCCCTATCAGTCAAGTTTGCTGGCTATTCATGAGCTGCTTTTGTAAATTGTTCTAGACATTGATAATTTTCTACTAGGTCCCCCCCCCCTCTCTTTGAGACAAGGTCTCCCTATATAGCACAGGCTGGCTTTGAATTCCCTTATGTAGCCTAGGCTGGCCTCAAACTCATAGTTCTCCTGCTTTCAGCCACTGGAATTCTGGGATTATAGGCATGTACCACCCCAACTAGCTTATACTGTCTCATTTCATCTCTCATTATCTTGAGCTATGAGACTAGCTGGTTAACCCAACAGTCATCCCCAACCACTCTCCTTTGCATGCTTCACACTAACAAAAGGTGAAAAATAGTACATATTCACAGATGGGATAGTCATTTAGTAATCACCACCATTTAGCTATAAGAACCCTTGGAAGCTGTTTGCTTTCCTTATCAGTTGGCAAAGATGAAAGAGAATTGCTGTATTCCTTTCCTCTTCTTCCTGTCCTGAAGGTAGCAGTAATGGTTGGGCTTGGCAGGCACATTCAACCACAGAGGAAGAAGTATGGGAACAGAAAGTCAACAGACTAAAGATTGTGGCAGGTAGAGAAGAGATATTTCATGTCCTTGGCTATAATGCTGAGTGGTGAACCTATCTGGAACTATTTCTGGATGGCTTACACACACACACACATACACACACACACACACACACACACACACACACACACACACACACACACAACCAGTTGCCTGTAGTTTCAGCTACTTGAGAGGCTGAGGTAGGGGGATTGCAAGTCTGAGCATAGGCCACTTACCAAGACCATGTCTCAACATAAAATGTTAAGAGGGCTGGAGATACAGTTCAGTGGTAGAGTACCCTGGGGTTTAATCCGTTTGGCAACCTATCTCATTGCCATTTTCATTACAGATTTTAATTTCTAGTACCTTTATTTATTACCTTTTCCAAATTTCTCTTTTGTTTTTGTCTTTTTGAGACAGGATCTTACTATGTAGTTCAGGCTGGTCTTGAGCTCACTTTGTAGCCCAGACTGGTCTGGAACTTGTAATGATCCTCCAGCCTCAGCCTCCCAAATGCTGGGATTACAGGTGTGTGCCACCACATCTGGCTTTTTGTATGGTACTGTGTTCTTCCCTTATGGCTTCTATTTCTCCTTTCTACTCTTTAATGTATTTAGGCATGGTTGATATGAAGTTTCTCTCTCTCTTTTTGATGATTCTGATGGATAACAACCCTTAGGCTTATGTCTCCTGGCTAACTCATGAGTATTTGTAAGTTTGGCTTATGAACATCTTTCCAGTGGACCTTCTACTCCTGGAAGTGTCCTGTATCAGTGAGTACAGGATGTGGGTTCCAAGCAGCATAGATACAAATTTAGACTAAAAGCCTCATCTGGCCCTTTTCTTGTCTTTTCTTACAGATTTCTACTTTTTGTCCACTGTCCCCAGAAAAAGTCCAAGATGGAGACAAGCTTTTATTACCTCTTAGGATATAGGTGTAATTTAGAAATTTTCTGTTTTCACTCAAAACAGCCTCATGTTATAATCCTTGGTCTTCAGCAGGGTCTCACTACTAAGTTTATGGAGTACAGTTTCTTGTGTCTCTCTCCTGTGTGAGCATTGTATAAGCACTATAGGCCAGTGATGATGAACCTTTTAGAGACTGAATTCCAAACTGCAATGTACAGCCCATGTATTTATCACCAAGTACCAACCTTGCACTTAAACCTGAACACTAATGTTTTACTTTAGAAAACAAAACAACCCTCCACATTAACATCTTTTGTCTTTGAAGAAAAACATAACATCCAGGTATGGTGGCACATGCTTATAATCCCAGTACTTGGGAGGCTGAGGCAGGAGCACCATTTGGAGTTTGAGGCCAGCCTTGACTACACATGTAATGAGTTCAAGGCCAGCCTGAACTACACAGTGAGATTTTGTCTCACACCTCTCTCTCAGTAAAACCCCCCAAATTCACAACAATGTGCACATGCCATAGGTTTGCCACCACCATTATTGGCCATTAGGGCCTATTAGGAATCTATTCATTTAGAACCTTATGCCACTATCCTCATTTCCATGCCTGGGGTGCCATGATCTCTTAAGGCTCTGGTTTTCCTTTCTTGTTAAATTTCTATCTTTTTATTATTTCTTGAGAGCTCAGCTATGTATTGACTTTCTCCTCCCCCCACCCCCTTTCATTTTTTGGAAGTTCTGGGGATTGAACCTGAGACCTTTGCAATGAACTGCATGCCTCTTTTTTTCTTGTACTAGGAATCAAACTCAGGATGTTGTGCTTGCCAGGCAGGTGTTGTGCCACTAAGCAACATCCCCAGTGCCCACTCTTTACTATTTATTTTCATTATTTTTATTTTGAGATGGGGTCTTCCTAAGTTGCACTTGTCAGGCTGGGCTTAAATTTGCAGTCTTCCTGCCTCAGCCTCAGGACTTAAGCTAAGATTACAGGCAACAACAGTGTTTTTTTAATTTATTTATTTATTTATTTATTTATTTATTTATTTATTTATATACTGGGGATTGATCTCAGGACTTTGTATTTGCCAGGCAGAAGCTTAAACTGACAACAACACTATAATGGTTATACTGCTTATCGTATTGTCAGAACTGAAATTTATCCATGAAAAACTCTAAGCATATAGGTGATCATACCAACTAGATAACTTTATATCAGGGATCATAAGTAACAGGTCTTCTAGTTTCAGAACCTTCTGTTTGTTTATTCACTCATTTTTTTTATGGCCGGCTCAGCCCACCCCAAGGGCAGGGCTGGTGCAGCATGTGGTGCCGGGAATTGAACTGCAGTCCCTGAAGCTGCCCAAGCTTTCCCAAGCAGGCACTTTAGACCACTGAGCCATCCCACCGGGCCCCTAACAGGTTTTCTAGAAATGGATTTTAGTGTTTCATAAGACAATGTTTAGTAGATGGCATAAATTCTTTTTCATATAAGTAGAATAAAATACCAAGAAGATTCAAAACAGAAAACTTACCAGGCTGGGTTTGATGCCTACACTTTCCGCTGCTTCAAATGCCAACAAAAGATTCCTCTTCTAGGTTAAGAAGAAGAAAGACTGAAGTTATTAACTTAAAAAAGTAGCTTTTCCTAGGAAAGAACAGCATTTGGCAATTCCTTATAGATATTCTGCTATAGTAAGTCCTGGATCTATGAACATTCGAGTCCCAAACTTTTACAAGTGTACTATGTAAGACTTGGTCAGCTACGAATGAATCCAATTTATGACTGTTCTCCTGGAATGGAACTGATTCATAAGCCACAGACTTACTGTATTATAAAACCAGTAATATGTCAACTACATGAACAATGATCTTGTTTGAGGAAAAAAAAATCAAAAGGCTGCAATCGTCACTGAAAATAACATTAGTGATTGAATTCTGATTGTGAGAGATCATTTAGTTTTTTAAAGTCGTTTTTGATACAGAATCTCACTATGTAGTTTAGGCTGTAGTGAACACACAGGAATCCTCCCGCCTCAGGCTCCTCAGTGCTGGATTATAGGCATAAGGCATCATGCTAGATTTCGAAGGTATATTTTTGTTTCTCTAGTTACTCTTGGCTTTGTCAAAATTTATGACATCCACATTCTGTTGGGTAAGAAAGTGGTTGAATCATGGCACTGTATAAAAAAAAATTATCAAAACCATATATATTATTTTCATAAATGCACGTAGTAAATATAATAAAATGAAAAGCAGCTTTTGTCCTCACTCCTGGTCTTGTGAGAATCAGTTTTTAAGTTCTATTTCTTTTTTTTTTTTTTTTTTAATGGCTGGCTCAGCTTGCCCTGGGGGGTGGGGCTGGTGCAGCATGTGAGGCTGGGGATAGAACTGTGGTCCCTGAAGTTGCCTAAGCTTGCCTAAGCAAGTGCTTTAGACTGCTCAGCCATCCCGCTGGTGCATAAATTCTATTTTTTGTGGTGGTTACCTCAGTATCTCTGTAACATGCTTAGACCACTACCTTTTTTTTTTTTTTTTGGATAAGGATTTGTCTGGCCTTGAACTCACCATTTAGCCCAGGCTTCTGTCAAACTTGTAGTGATCCTCCTGCCTCAAGCTCCTGAGTGCTGGGATCACAGGTGTGCACAACCAGTGTATTATTTCTTGATTTGTAAAATGGAAGCTTTTATCTACTGACTTCCTCCTAAGACCACAGCAGACTTAAGTACTAGGAACTGCTGTCCTCTCTTTATAATCATACATGTAATTATATTCCTTTACTGCTATTATAATCGTGACTTTCAACGATATTCCTGAACTTCTGCCACTGTTTGTGGGTAGAGCATTCTACTTTGTGAAAGAATAGGTCTTTCTCCTTGTTTCTCTACTTCATCCAGTTTTACATTTAAATTGCTAAAAGTCAGAACATCTGCTTCCTTTTTTAGCAGGATATTTAAGTCCTCAGTGTTCTCTTTCTAGGATGATTATAAAACAAACTATAAACATTTACCCAGATGTGGCCTACAATTTTATCTTCTCTGTAGTCCCAATGATATGATCCTGGGCCACTCCAAAAAGGATTTTCCTTTTGGTTTGCTCTATCTACTATCAAACTTACACCACATTGTATTATGTTTCAGAATTGTAGAACCTTTCTTGAAAAGTTTGTTTATTCTCTACAGTTTCTGCATTTTAGATTTTTCCTAATGGGAGAAGAACTTTATGTTTCTGTCATCAGGCTTCTTACTCATTCTAACAAAGGATTGACATTTGTAATATTCTCCTTGTGGCTCATAGACTTTCTGTTCTAATGAGTTGGCCTCACATTTGGACAGTGACTTCCTTATGTAGCTTCCTATTTTTTTTTTTTTAACACCTTTGTGTGTGTATGCATGCATGTGTGTGTGTGTGTGTGTGTGCATGTGCACGTGCATGTGTGTATTTTAGTACAGGGTCTACAGGGTCTCACTACACAGATCTGACTTGTAGTGATACTCAGCTTTCCAGAGGCTAGGATGACACATGTGTCACCATGCCCAGTCTCAATCATAATCAGAGTGTGCCCCAGGGACGGGGCTGGCACAGCATGCAGGGGGAATCAAACCTTTTTCTATCCTCAAGCTCTTATTAAAAATTTATATTAGTA
This sequence comes from Myocastor coypus, assembly GCA_004027025.1. Taxonomy (NCBI): domain Eukaryota; kingdom Metazoa; phylum Chordata; class Mammalia; order Rodentia; family Myocastoridae; genus Myocastor; species Myocastor coypus. The sequence goes on from PVJA010008019.1 coordinate 53,881, forward strand.
CATGTTTTCAGTATGCAGTGATCTATGGGGAACTGGTACACATATATACCACAACTCAATTCTATTTTTCTCCCTTCCCACCCACCCCTCTTTTTCTGCCAGTCTCAGAGCCATTTATTTATAAGTCCTTATAAAGTTAGTTATCATTTATACAGATTAGCAATCAGACCAATAGGCCAAAGACATACAAAATACGTAAGACAAAGATACTAAATCAAGGTACTATTTTAGATACATTTCCATGCTGGATTATAATAATTTTTTCTTTTTTTCCTATTATCTGTCTTTTATTTTGTAATTCATTAATATATTTTCTCACACAAGAGAAACTATATGATATTTAAGCTTCTGTGTCTAATTTATTTCAGTTAATATTATGGTTTCAAGGTACATCCATTTTCCTACAGATGACTCATGTATAATTCTTTATGGCAGAGTAGTACTTCATTGTCTATAAATATATTTTATTTATTTGTTCATCTGTTGATGGATATATAAGCTCAAGATTTAGCTATGACTAATTGTACTGTTATAAACATAGGTATTCATATATTAAACTAATATGATATCTCTCAGGAAGATACCTAGAGGGGGAATAACTGGGCCAAATGAAATTTCTAGTTGTACTTTTTTGAGGAATCACACTGATTTCTACAATGATTGTACAGTTTATATACCCACCAAAAAAGGAGAAGGGTTCCTTTTTCTTCACAATCTCTCCAGTATTTGTTACCAATTTCTTGAAGACAGCCATTTTTTTTGGAGTGAGATGAAATCTTAGTGTTGTTTTAATTTGCATTTCTCAAATGGACAGCAATGTTGAACATTTTTTCCTTTATTTATGGGTCATTTGTATTTTCAGATGCTCCTCCGTTTCTTTCTTTTTTTGTTTTGTTTTTTGAGACAGGATTTCACTATGTAGCCCACTGGTGTTGAACTTGTAGTGCTCATTTTTAACTGGGTCTTTAATTTGGGGAGTTTACTTTTTTTTGAGTTCTTCATATATCCTAGATATCAGTTTTCTGAGGAGTAGCCACAGAATTTTTTTTTCCCCTTGTCTCATCACTCTGTTGATGGTTTCCTTTGTTGTGCAGAAGCTTTTCAATTTGACACAATACCATTTGTTATTTCTTGTGCAGATAGAGTTCTGTTGAGAAAGTCTTTGCTTATGTCTTTAAATGTTTTACCTATTTTGTCTTTCAGTAGA
>PVJA010008019.1:55187-66227 GCA_004027025.1 Myocastor coypus
TCTTTTTGAGACAGGGTCTCACTATGCAGTTCAGGCTGGCTTTGAGCTCACTTTTGTAGCCCAGGCTGTTTCTGTTTTAATGTTTGTATTTACTTATTTATGTTTGTTTTTGTTGTTCTTTCTGAAACAGGATTTCACTATGGATTCACTATGCAGCCCAGGTTGGCCTTCATCTTCCTGACTCAGCCTTTCAAGTGTTGGGATTAAAGGTGTACACTAACATGTCTGGCACTATCCTAATGCTTAGATATTTGATTCATTTTGGCTTTAGTTTAGTCTAAATGTGGGCCTAGATTCAATCTTCAGCATGTAGACCGCCAATTTTCCCAGCATCATTTGTTCCTACCCTCAAGTTATTATTTATATTAAAATTCAATAAAATTATTTTGGCCCAGAGCCCTCCAGAATCTCATATCAATTTTTTTATTATATGCCTGTCTCAATTGAGTACAATCTTAGCTCACTTTCTTTCTTTCTTTCTTTTTTTAATTTTTAAATTTTTTTTTCTTGTTTCAGAACTTTTGTTTGTTTGTTTGTTTGTTTATTTTAATGGCTGGCTCAGCCTGCCCTGAGGGCAGGGATGGTGCAGCATGTGGTGCCGGGGATCGAACCGCAGTCCCTGCAGCAGCCTAAGCTTTCCTAAGCAGGTGCTTTAGACCACTGAGCCACCCTACCCGGCCCCTTTCTTTCTTTCTTTCTTTCTTTCTTTCTTTCTTTCTTTCTTTCTTTCTTTCTTTCTTTCTTTCTTTCTTTCTTTCTTTCTTTCTTTCTTTCTTTCTTTTCTTCTGCCTTTTTTGAGACAGGATCTTGCTATGTGGTTCAGGTTGGCATTGAACTCATTTTGTACTCTAAGCTGGCCTCGAACTCACAGCCACCCTCCTGCCTCGGCCTCCCAAGTGCTGAGATTACAGTCATGAGCTAGTACACCCAGCTCCATTCTTAGGTTTCTTTCTTGAGAAAGGATGTATTTAAGGAAACACTTTCTGCATTTATTCATGTGCATTTTTCTTCTCATCCTACTTATCTGACAGTTTGGTTGGACAGAAAATTCTTTAATGAAAATAACTTTTCCTGCTGGGTGTGGTGGTGCACGCCTGTAATCCCAGCACTCGGGAGGCTGAGGCAGGATTGGTGCGAGTTTGAGACCAGCCTGGGCTACAAAAGTGAGCTCAAGGCCAGCCTGAACTGCATAACGAGACCCTGTCTCAAAAAGACAATAAATAAATAAAAAGAAAAAACTTTTCCTTAGACTGTTAGTGGCACCACTCTGTAGTCATTCAAATTCTAGTTTGTAGTTTTTATGATTATTCTCTGTAGTTATGATTATTCTCTGATTTTTCTTTGGATACATGGGTTTAAGAATCATTTAGTCCTCCCCCCACACATCCATAATTAATTTCAAAAGCATCGGGATTTATTAAAGTTTAACCTGGCATAATATGTATAACTGAGAGACAAAAATGTTCTATGTATTCATGTTTTATATCCTTAGATAGAATTCTGCACTTTATACATTTAGATTATATACATAACCTGGGTCTACTAGTGCATTCCTGTAGTCCTGTGATAGTCATTATGTAGTTAGACACTGCCATGGGAAAATTTGTTTCCCATTAAAAGCATTTTTTTTTTCCTGAGACAATTAGGGGCTTGAAAGCAACTTTTGCTAAAGTCCAGGACTTCATGTGATCTAAAATGCTTGATAAATAGAACAAAGTCAAGTTCTTCTCAGTTCTTCCTATAAGTTCTTGGTCATTCAGAAAATGTCTAACAAAAGCTGGCAGAACAAAATTTACCTGGCCTAGCTCATTCCCTTTAAACACGGAAGGCATGTGGTGGTACACGCCTATAATACCAGCACTCAGGAAGCTGAGGCCAGAGGATCATTGGAGTTTGAGACCACCTTGGGCTAGAAAGTGAGATCAAGGCCCACCTGAATTGTATAGCATGTCTCAAAATAAAAATAGATAGATAGATAGATAGACAGACAGACAGACAGACAGATAGATAGATAGATAGATGAAAGACACTAAGATAAGAGAGTAACTAAAGTAATTCATTTCTATGATTCAGAGGGACATCTGAGAACCAGCCTTTCTTTATGATGTCCAACTCCAGGCTCCTATCCCTAGAGACATGTGTTCTGAATTTATAATCATCTAGGTCTCAGGAGAACAGCTTTACTGGACTAAAACCATCACAGAGGCAATCTTTTCATGAGAGCAGACCTTTTTTTTTCAAAGCCATGAGGGCACTAGGACTGGGAAAATGATGGCTAAGACCCTAGTCTACTTCAGTCAATTTTTACTTCTGTGTGGGGGCAAGTTTGGTCCTTTTGATTGGAGTACACCCTCTCCAGCTACTATTCAAGCTGGGATCCTTTTCACACATTGTCTCTTACTTCCCAATTAAAGTTTTCCCCCTGTAAATGTGTGTTTTAGTTTGTCATTTCCATTATCAGTAGAACAAAGACTCATGGTAACTAGGCAGTGACAATCTCAGTTACTCATGATACAGCTGAGGTTAAAATGGATATTTAAAAATAAGATTTTTTTGAAAGGGATACACTACTTCTCTAGTGTTTCAATGCTGTGAGTGTGCACTGCCATCCTTAGCCCTGATGCCGAGGAGGACGCCACACTCCCAGCCTTCTGGGCCAAACAAAGCTTGGCTAAATCTCTATAAGGCTATTTCCTGGCTTTGCTCTAACCTGTCTATAAATTGGAGTGTTCTATATAGTGGAGGCAAGGGAGCTAGCTGCATACCCAATCTGGGCAAATTATGAATAAACTTAACTTTTTCCATTTTTATGGGCTTTTCTTCTACTCTGGGTGGTGGGAAAGAGAATGAACATTTCTTGTACTCTTTCTGGTGGAAACCAGAAAGCTGGGATCCAGTGTCAGGCCAAACTGGGCCCCATAGGTACCACAGAGGCTAAAGTGGGACTCCTGGAGCCCAGGAGTTCAATGTTGGTCTGGGAAACAGGACAAAAACTTTTTTTTTTTTTCTGTCTTTTTGAGACAAGGTCTTGCTAAGCAGTTCAGGCTGGCCTTGAGCCTAGGCTGGTCTCAACTCACATTGATCCTCCTGCCTTAGCCTCTCAAGTGCTGGGATTACTGGCGTGTGCCACCACACCTGGCCAAAAATCTCATTTCTTTAAAAAAAAAATTCATACTTTTTTCTTTCCCCTGTAGCTTTCTGTACTCACTTCCTCACTTCAACATCTGGATCCAAGAACAGGGGTTTAACACTGTGTTATGGTTTGTGTATAGGTGTCCCCCCAAAGCCTCAGGGAGTCATGGGGCTGCTTCTGGAATTTGTGATTATTGTGCAAATGGATGCCACACTTGCCCTGGGGCAGGTGATTTGCATTTCAATGTAAGGTAGGAAGAGAAGGTTGCCCTCTGCCATGTGCCAGTCTGTTTTGGAGCCAGCTGGATATGGACTGAAACCTCCAGTAACTGTGAGCTAAATAAACCTTTCCTTCCCTCAATCTGAGTGTTGGGTGTTTGTCTCAGCAACGAGAAAAGAGTAAGACACACTGAAGCCAACTCTGACTTAGAAATCAGGTCAGAAAAAAAAAAAAAAAGACATGGTTATGCATATTTTCATCCAGCCTGTGGTTGAGGTCTCAGGAAGCCATTGATCTGTAGTGATGACGCCTAAGCCACCAGCCCCGTTTCTTGAAATTAAATGGGACTAGCAAGATAGCTCAGGGGACTAAAGCGCATGGACCTGGTTCAATCCCCAGCACCACATGCCTTGCCAGCCTTGTTGCCAGGGTTGGGTTGAGCTGACAAAGAGCCCAAGCATGGTGGCTCAGGCCAGTAATTCCAGCACTAGAGACGTTGAAAGCAGAAGGGTCACTATGAGTCCAAGCTGCATAATGAGACCCTGTAACAATGAAACATATTTTTTAAAAAAGAAAAAAAAAATAAGAGGAAGTAATGAGGATGGACCAGCAGCCTCATTTCATGATCATTGCCCTACCACTGTTCTGCTGCACAGTGGGGAGCTGTGAATTGGTTCCCAGGCTTCCTTCAGTGCAGCCCACACTAGTAGGAGCAATCTACCATTTTCATGCTAATGAGGTCATGTTCTTTTGCAAGCTAGTTTTTAGGGTGTCATTACTCCAGAAGTTAAGATTCCTTTGTATAGCCTTAGGGATAAAATGACAGACTGCTTTCTAAAATACCAGCTGGGCAGGGTGGTACACGCTGTAATCCCAGTACTTAGGAAGCTGAGGAAGGAGGATCACCATGTCAGTCTGGGGTCAGCCCAGAATATATAGAAAGTTGAAGGTCAACCTGAACTACACAGTGAGTAGACCTAGTCTAAAAAAAGGAAAAAAGAAAAAGTTTATACCAATTTTCAGTTCCAGTAAGTGTGATGCCCATTTTTTTTTGTACTCTTACCTGCACAAATATTATGATTTCCAAAAGTTTGCCAACTGTATCAGGCTAAACACTGTTTTACTGTCTTAATCTGTATCCCTTTATGATTAGTAAGGTCTCTTAAGTATCTGCAAACCAAAAGTTTTAGACAACATTCAGTCAAGACTCTCTAGTCTGATTCAAATCTAACTGATCATGTTTTCTAAGATAGAAGAAATAGCCTAGGCTGGAAAATTGTTTTAAAATGCTCTGAAGTAGTAAAACATGGAGTGTGGCAGACAAAGACAGCTTCTGGGTTTACAAAACTGACTTTACTCATCTTGGCAACACTAAACATGCACGACCAGGCACTATTATGCTAACACCCTTTCACCAGAGCACTGTGTGGCTGATGCAGGAGAAAAGAAAGGCAGAAGGGAAATACAGAATATTGGATTTTAACGTTGTACTTTAAAAAAACCTGAAACTTCATGACACAAATTACACAACATTGCAATGCTTCCCCCCCACTTCCAGGAATCTCACTACAAATAAATAAATAAATAAATAAATAAATAAATAAATAAATAAATAAATAGCTGGGTTCTTGCTCTTTGCCTGTAAACTGCCCTTCCACAGACTTTCATTCTCTGGAAGCACCACTATTAATTGTGCAGCGGATCTCTAAATATCAAACACATATAAATGGTTTGCATTCTGATCTAGCCTACCAAATAGCCTGAGAAGACAGTAGGAATCTAGGTCATCTATCTGAGGATACCCCCAAGACCACACAAAACTCCTAGTGCCACACTATAATGTACTTTTTGAGGGCCTGTACTCCCTTGTGAAAGTTGAGTTCTTTAATTGGTCTACTAAGCCTTTCATTGATGTATCTCATAATTCTTTTCTGTGACCTAAGTCAGCAAACTCTCTACCTTCCCTGTTTGTGGGCTGAGCTGAAGTTCCTAATTTCCTCTTTCTGGGAACCTCTTCAGAACCCATCTGGTGACAAAAGCACTGTGCAGAGGCCAGATAGGAGGCAGCAGCTGCTGACATGAGAAGTGGGCATGCCCTTGAGAGATGCTCAATGTGTCCTCTCCTTACAGCTCTGACCATAGAAGTATGTAAGGGTGTAAGGTTGTGCTGTCTGTGCTGCCCTTGGGAAGAAGATGCAGTTCTGAAATGGAACAGGTGCCCTCATGGGACAGGAACAGGAGAATTCTTGAGGTTTAATCCATGAACCATTACCCACTAGAGGTGTGCTATACTATGTGTGTGTATACTAGATATCTCCTTTTCACCATCTTGCCTTGCTAGCAATGTACAGAGCATGCGTTCCTCTACTCCTATTAGAAGAACCAGGTGTGCTATACCATGTGTATGTGTTGTGCATGTGTCACCTTGATGCCTCCAAGAGTGACAATGACTGTGCTCCCACACCATGTTTTAGGAGGAAACATGAGGATGTATATTGTCCAATGGAAAATTATCAGTCTCTAGCCCATTCAGTGAAGCCATTAGAGCTGGCCCATTCTCTCGTCATGGGCCAGTCTGATCTGTCAGATCTACATTGTCTTCAGCTGTTCTCCTCACTAAGCTAAAGTCCCTTCCCTATTTTCCTTCACAATTAAACCTTTTGTCTGCACACTTGTGCTATTTCTTCAGCTTTAATTTCCATTATCTCTGAAACAAACTCCTACATGCACTCAGTGTCAAGTGTGGGACCTTGCAGTTCCAAGAGAGCCCAAGTGCTCAATCCAGGGCAGAATTCTGTTGCCAGCCTTGCCAGTAGGGGTTGTATTGATGGGGCGCCTCACTCAAAACTAATGGGAGACGGGGTGCCAATTCCAGAAATTCTCTTATATTCATATTTCATTACACAGTGACATAATTATTTCCGCTCTACCAAATGCCTCTATTCAGGCTGACTGGCAGTTTCATACATGGACAGCTGAATATCCTATTTTTTTCTTGGAAACAGAAAACAGTATCAAAATATTCCACTGGCTATAATTTATAACATATGATTGTATATGCCTAAAGTCACAGAGAATCTTTGCTAGTTTTTACAAATGTAGTAGGCTTAATTATTTCCATCCAGGTGGAGCAGCTCATTATTTCTGAACTTTATAGTTATATTTAAAGTTTTTAAATTTTTATTATTTTTTACAGTTATATACTTTTTCTTTTCACTTTAATTTATCTATTTTAGTGCTAGGGCTGTACATGGTAAGCATGCACACTACAACTTAGCTAAACCTCTACCTCCAAAAAATAAAACTTGGATTTCAATTTTAATAGATTTTTGCAAACATTGTAAGTCTTTCTGGTGTCTTTTTGATGTCTGTATACACCAAAAAAAACCCCTCAAAAACCAAATGAAAACCAAACACTGCAGTGAACCAGAACAAGGCTGCAGGCCAGGGCTAGACAGAGTTCATTCAACTTAATGCAAACTAAGGTGAACACTTCATGTAAATTAGTTTGTTTCCTCTCAAATCTGACTCCAAAAATCCTCCCTTTGGGAAGCTTCTCCTTCATGTACACTCTTTCCAGTAAGATTATTCTCCTATTAGGCTGCACACAGGCTCAGTTTTTCTGTATGGATTTGCTTATGTTGACACACTATTGTGAAAACCTTCATCCATAAGGGTAATGGATTTGGCCTCTTTCACCCCTAGGGCTTATTCATCATACTCTGGTAACTACTGTCACTCAACCTGCAGTGTAGCCAGCACCTGGCATTTAGAGAACAGGACGTCATATACACACTCCTTCAGGGATTGGTGATAACAGAGCCCTAGGTGCTCTGATGCAAACCCAACTCCAGTTGACAAGGAGGGTGTGAAGCCTAATAAATCCTAAAATGCAACATTCTACGTATCTGGAGGTGTCTCTGTGATATCAAAACCACTGGATTCAGGTGCTGCTTTGATGGATTTAGGAAAATCAAGTTTAACCTCACACAGAGGCATCTCCTCTGTTGTGTAATGACAACAAAGGGGGGACAATGTGGTTTCTTTCTGCCCTGCTGCACAATTCCATATCTACAGGAGGCCACGAGGAAGTTGGTATCTCAATGTGGGAATCAGAGGGATCCAGAGAGAAACAAAGAACTTTTAGCCACACCTATAATCCGAGAGCTCTGGGAGGCTAAGTTTGAGCCCAGCTGGGACAATTTAGTGACCTGGTAAGACCCGGGATCAAAATAAAAAAATGAGCTGATGATGTAGCTCATCAAAAAGGTTCTGGGATCAACTCCTAGTACTGAAAAAAAAAAAAAAAAAAAAAAGAAAAAAAGAAAAGGAAACAAAAGTGGTTTCAGTCATTAGAAAGCAAAGTTCATGATTCTAAGTGTGATAGCAAACATTTGCAGATCCATTATTTTTTCAATAGATTCATATTGATTAGAAGATAAAGAAGCCAGACCTATTGGGAGGACATGGGTTTAAGATAGTGTGTGGGTGTTTTAGAGAGGGCTCTTCACTATTTTATGCTCACTATTTCCTCAGTTAACTTTGCAATATCTCATGGCGAAGGCTGGGTCTGCAAAAAAGAGGGTGGAGAGGAAACGGATGCCTACATCATTGTCAAGTAAGAGCTTTACCGTGAGGCTATCAGATGCTGTGCTCTGCTATGGCTTCTGTGATATGTAGTGGTCCCAGTTCTACTCTCTGCTCCTCCTAGTTCTTTCTGCTGGTTCCTCCTCTACCTGGACTATAAACTCCAGAGGGCTTGTTCCTTGCTTCTCATCTCTCTGTGCCTGTGCTCTGATTTGTTTATGTACTGGAAGCTTGGTCCTCAGTGTGGTAGTGCTGAGGTGAATGAACCTTTAAGGCATGAGACCTGGTGGGAGGTAACTAGGTCATTATGCTGCCACCCTTGGAAGAGATCGGCTTAGTTCTTATGGAACTTGATTAGTTCTTGCAAAAGTTATAAAAAGAGCAAGCCTGGTTTTTGATTAATTTCCTCTTGTGTCTCATGATTTCTTGTGTATATCCCAGCCTTTACCAGTTCCTCCTTGGAGGCCAAGCTGCCTGATCTTGGATTTTTAGCCTTTAAAACTGTGAACTCTAGTCATCTGTGAACTGCAAATTAAAACAACACTTAGATACCATCTCACCCCAGAAAGAATGGCTATCATAAAGAAATCAACCAGCAATAAATGCTGGAGAGGCTGTGGAGAAAAAGGAACACTTCTCCACTGCTAGTGGGAATGCAGATTGGTGCAACCATTATGGAAAGTGGTGTGGAGGCTCCTTAAAAAACTAGAACTGGAGATCCCATTCAATCCAGCTATCCCCTACTGGGAATTTTCCCAAAAGAACTGAAAACATCATACCATAGCGATATCTGTGCACCTATGTTTATAGCAGCCCAATTTTGGAAATAACCAAAATGCCCATCATTTGAAGAATGGTTAAAAAAGGTGTGGTATTTTTATACAATGGAATATTACTCAGCTATAAAGAATGATAAACTGGAAAACTTCATATATAAATGGATGTATATTGAACATATTCTCATAAGTGAAATAAACCAGACCTACATTTGTAAATATCATATAATCTCCCTAGTATAAGAAATCTAAAGAAGAAATAAAAATGGAAAAGCATAACACAGCTGAATGGAAATCAAAGATTTTTGAAGCAACACTAAAACTACACTTGGAATACGTGTCATTCGGGACTTTCAGATGTGTGGTGCTTCTATTGTAAATTCAGTTACTGCTATACTCTCTCTCAAGTAAATGATTGGTTAACAAAAAGATAAAAATGGGTATTAATTGAGAATAAGAGGCTAGGCAAAATACCATAGGCTTGACAGGCTACAATTTTGTACATCTTTAGATTTTTAAATGTCTCTGTAAAAATGTGTAACTGCTATTATCACAATCTGTAGAGATTTATTAGAATGTCAATGATTGAAGGAAAATACCAATGTCAAGCTAAGCCTAAGAAGCATATTTAGAAAGGCAGTGAGGTTGAGCTCAATTACCTATGTTATAAAGTAATTGTATCATAAAGCTTTTTGCTAGAGGGTTGAGAACGTAACAGACCAAAAATTGGAGAAAAAGAAGGGCCAATGAGGATAGCCATCATTTTGGCTCTAGCCCCTCAAGGGCAGGGAGGACTCAGGACATAAGAAAACCTGTGCTATAACATCCTATAACTCAGGAGTTTCCCAAATTTTCTGGTCAAGGACATTATGGGGCCTCAGAGGAAAGGGATAAGTGAAGTATAGTGTGCCTAGGGAGAGTCACTTGGGGAGAAAATGTTTTCTCAGGCTTTCACAGAGAGCAAACTGGTCAAGCATTGGCCATGACTAGTCCCGATGTCTGACACTGACAACAGTTCTACAAAGCACTGCATATGGTTCCAAAGTTAATCCTGAGGACATTTGACTCTGGAAAGTACAAATGATGAAAGTTTTGTTAGATAGGTCTTGCTTTAGCTTGCACTTGATCACCCAGCAGAAAAGCTTAATTACAAGGCATAAAATGCAGAGCTAGATTAGTACAATGAGCTGTAAGAGGCTTAAATCAACAGCCTTCAACATTGACAGTTTCGGGCCCGGCGGGATGGCTCAGTGGTCTAAAGCCCCTGCTTGGGAAAGCTTGGGCGGCTTCAGGGACCACAGTTCGATCCCAGGCACCACATGCTGCGCCAGCCCTGCCCTCGGGGCGGGCTGAGCTGGCCATAAAAATGGGTGAATAAACAAACAAAAGTTCTGAAACAAGAAAAATAAAATAAAATAAAAAAATTAAAAAAAAAACCAAAAAAAAAAAAAAAACATTGACAGTTTCACCAGTAACCCACTGCAATTATGAAACATTGGACTATGTATACAACTACTTCCTCCTAGTTCAAAAAGAAGAAAATTTTTTCTTCTCTTCTTTTATTTTCTTTCCTCTTTGGAACCAGTATCGATTAGGAAATTTGTCACGTCTGCACCCTGTGCTCTGTATAGCATTTGTGAGGACAACAATATGCAGTGTCTCAACTATTGCAAATGTGCTACTAACATGTTTTGAAACTCTCATATTGTTATCTCTTATTTTTTTAATTTTAATTTTTTTTTCTTGTTTCAGAACTTTTGTTTGTTTATTTATTTTAATGGCCAGCTCAGCCTGCCCTGAGGGTGGGGCTGGACCAGCATGTGGTGCTGGGGATCGAACTGTAGTCCCTGCAGCCGCCCCACTTTCCTAAGAAAGTGCTTTAGACCACTGAGCCATCCTGCCAGGCCCTCAGAGCTCTTTTATAAACATGTTTCTCCACTGTTTAGAACTATGCATGAAGCAGAATGTGAACTTGTTATTAGAGGCAACCTTAGAAGAGGGCTTTTTTTTAAATTTATTTTTATTTATTTTTAATTATTTTTTTTATTGTTTAAATTTAACATGGGTTATATTACATATTTTCATCATCAGATCAGTTTAGATTAATACATATAGGTATATAAGATTGATCAAACAATTAAACATTAACCCTTCTAAATCAACATTATTATTATTATTATTTTTCTTTTCCCCTTTCTTTTCTTTGAAAGTTGACATATTGTATATTGTCCTCACAATCGTTCTACAGAGTACAGTGTGTGGGCATGACCCACCTCCCTATTGATGTTGCTTAGAAAGAAAAAAAAAAAAAAAAAAAAAAAAAAA
>PVJA010008020.1:0-66097 GCA_004027025.1 Myocastor coypus
CCCCTCCCCTCCCCTCCTCTCCTCTCCTTTCTTCTCTCTTCTCCTCCTTCCTCCTCTCTCTCCTCAATCTCTCTCTCTCTCTTTGATCTCCTCTACCTCTGATTAATTTCTCTTAAAAAATCAGTTTTCTCTGTAACTCTTTTTGTGGATCATTTTGCTGCTACAAAATAATCCAGCTTTTAAGATAGAATTCAATACATCACCCAAGGTTCTCCAGAAGATAACTGTCAGGAGGACAGTAAGCTTGGCTTTCTTCTCATTGTACTCTTACCCAGTGTGTGTGTGTGGGGGGTGCTAGCAGCAATTATTTGCATTTGTTAAAGGAGTTAAATGGTGAATGAATGAATGAATGAATGGTGAATTTATTTCCACACCCAAATCACTGCCATTTCCTCAAATTGCCTGATCTTTTCAGGCTCTTCTTCCTCCTTGTTAGGAGTGGCATCTATATATGCCTATGTCTCTTTTGTTTATAAGTTATTTCTGTCATTCAAACCTTAGCTTATTTTTTCAGAGGTTCCTCAAATTTTCTCCTACATCTTCCGGTGGAATAGATTCTTGTACTTTGCACTTGAAGCCTTCTTTACTTTTAATGATAAAAGACAAGTTCTGACCTTAGTGACAGTACTTAATAAATACAGCATCTTTCCTCAGAAAATCTGAAATCCAAAGTGCTCCCAGGATGGGTATGCAACTCAATGATAAAATACTTGCCTAGTATACATTAGTTTCTAGGTTCAATACCCAGCACTACTGAAAAAATAATACATCGATATAAACTTCAAAATGTGAAACTTTTTGAATGCCAATATGATGCTCCCATTAGAAAGTTGTGCACCAGGGAACTTGCTTTTATGCCTCAAATTATTACAAATACTTTGTAAAATTATTTTCACATTATATATGCAAGATGTATATGAGATATAAATTAATTTTGTGTTTAGATGAGTTCTGACCTCAAGATATATCATTACTTACATGTAGATATCTTAAAATCTGAGCAAAAACTCAAATTCAAAACTTCAAGCCCCAAGTATTGTGGATAAAAGATACTTTACCCTCTGTCTGTAAAATCCATAAATTACTTACACAACCAGCTAGGGCCATGGAACCAGTAATCTCCACTTAATTCTGCATCTAGGCCACACTTTGCCCAGAGATTTTCATCTTAAATATTTTATTTACAAATGCTCTTCTGGAATAACCTATAAGAGGAAAAAGCTGTCACCAAGTGCACTGGAAAGTTGAGTTGCACGTTTCCATGGCAACAGAGTTGCAACTTGAGTTTTCTATCCACACGTTTTAATGAAAACGTTTTCTTAGCCGTTATGGATGGGTTTGTGTAGCAGACGAGAAGTGCTTTATCTTAACATACCATTATGTTCATAAGCTAGATTGATGGTCTCAAGTATGATTTCACCAGGCCATTATACATTCTTGCAGTTTCCTTGCAGGAAGTGATTCTCGTGCTAGCACAACAAACACTGGCCTTGTTTGCGGAAGAAAATGCCCCTGTAGACTCACTTTTCTTCCTTTTGGCTTTTGAGAAGTGACCTCTATTTTTAGCCAAAGGACACTTAACAGACATCTAGATAGCTCATTATGATCTTATTTCATGCAAAATAATTTGCCCAATCATTCATGCATCCTACATCCTATTCATAAATGTTAAATACTGCTGTGGTGGCAATAATGGTGCTAGTGATGTGAAGGAGCTTAGAATTTGCTTCTAAACTCTTAGCACATAGAGGAGTGCCTATTCACATGATGCTTTCAGTTTGTTTGTTCCATTTGGAAGGCATATCTCCTTGTGGTGTGGGTAGGTGAATAACCTTCACAGATGTCCGCCACTAGGATGCCTGGCACTGGGTGATCTGGGGTCACAATCAGATAATTATTAGTTCTGCCTGAAATCTTCTGTATAAGATCATACATTAAGCATCTTTACCTCTCTACCTAGAAATGGGCATTTTGCTTATATTTGTGAAACTACTGGAGTGCTAGATTGATTACCTGAAAAATCTCTTTTAGTTCAGAGATTGAACTCACCAAAAGTACCTTTTAATAGGAAATCTCCCAATAAACCTATTAAAAGCATAATGAAAACCTCATTCTGTCTTCTGTCAGGTTTTGGAGCTGTAAGTGGCTTCTAATTTGCACAAGATTGGAATAGCATTGAAGAATTACAGTAACTAAGTGAAACACTCATCGGATTTTCAATTTTCTGATAGCATCCCATGTAATTTCTTATAATGCGTCTGTAGGCAAGGGAGGTGACACATGTCAAGGCTACCTCAGCATCTGCCCACATCAGGATTATGAGGAGAAGCATACCTCTGTCAGCTTTTCACTTGGGGAGGGGGCAGTGAGGTGCCTTTGTTTGGCCTTGATGGATATTCCATTATATATATAGTCCTTTGAACAAGAGCCACATAATTTCTTACAGCTCAGATAGATGTTTTTGATGCTTGACATTTGACTTCACATATTTATTGGAACAAATTGTGAATTGTTCCTTCCATGTGAGTGCTTGGCAGAATATATGGTTTGTCTTCCTATGACCTACAGTACCTTTTGGGTTTATTGCCTCATTGGAACAAAAGGTGCATGCTTTATATCCTGATAAGTGAATTCTCCTTTGGGGGACCCAAGGGAAACGTAGGGCATTATGACTGTGAACCAGTCAGATGAGGCCCTGCATTTTCTTTAGAATGTTTTTCAGTCATCCATGGTTCTTGTTTGAAATGGTCCATTTTCCTTCTCTGAGAATCTATGTTTTCTGGAAACTAAAAAGCAGAATCTCCTGTTTTACCCATATTTTTCAAGGTTGGAGACACATGACTGCTGTTTGGAACCTTAAGGGGAAATAGACAGTAATAAAATTATACATAGATTAATAGCACTTTTCAAAGGAAAAACAGAAGTCAACCAGGGCTCATAATCTTTAAAATAATTACTGCTATTGCTATTTTAGGGCATTGCTCAGACTCCTACTCTGAGGCAAATAATTTTAGTTATTTTTCACATAAGTGAAGATGGACTTAGACTCATCTGCTTATATCCTCCTGTAAAATCTCCTGTTAGTGCTGAGGAGATAGGTCAGTAGGGTAAGCACTTGCTTGGCAAGCACAAGGGCCTGAGTTCAGTCCTCAGTTCTGAAAATAAATAAATGAATAAATAAATAAATAAAGTTCCTTTGAACCATTAACCAGTGATTTATGTTGTAGCAGAGTTGAGAACAAGAGGACAATCTTTTTTTTTTTTTTTCTGTGGGACTGGGGTTTGAACTCATGACATTGCACTTGCCAGGCAGGCACTTGTGCCATGGAGCTCTCTCCCCAGCTCCTCAAGAGGACAGTCTAAAGGCATGTGGTACAGTTCTGCTACTTGGCTTTATATGGGATCTACGCTGTGTTCTAGCCGTAGTGCTTATGAAGCTCTCAGTTCCTTGCTGTACCTTCTCTTCATCTGTATGAAAAAACAACAGTTGTTGAATTCTTCTTGGGAGCAAAGCCCTCATCCTATGCTTTGGGGAAGTAGGGACAGCCAGAGTGCACTTCTGATGTCTCATAAGTATAGACTCATTTACTTTTGTCTGACCTGTCACATGCCCTTCCCATAGCCAGGCTAGAATTTCAGGATCTTGGGCTTGGTTCTGTAACACATTTGACTAATGATACTAGAACTGTAATTCACTAATGGATCAGAGCCAGTGCATCTCTTTATGTGTTTGTACTTCTGCACCCATGTTCATGTTGAATGTAGAGACCCCCAACTTAAAAAGCCTCATAACAGCTAGTAGTTAAAACCACAGGAATTGTGGGTAAGAAATGGGAAAATGAAGTGGTTTTCAAGACAGAGTTCAGATTAGGAAAATAAATAGCAATGGGCAGAGTATCTGTTATTCAACCCAAAAGTCTACTGTCCACCCCAAATCTTCTGCAGATGTCCCCAGCCCCTCAGGTGCTAGAAATACAATGTGGACACTAAGATGGATTGTTTTTGCCCCTCAGAACATCTTCAAAGGAAGACTCTCAAATCTGCACTTGGTCACATTACCCATAGCTCCTGACCTTGCCCTATCACCATCACCCAGGGTGTTGCGCAAATGTTTCTCAAGGTAGTTGTCTTGCACCACTGCTGTCACTGTCAGACCCTCTCTGTGGCTGGACCCAGTGTCTGATTTCCAAATTGCTTGTGCCTCTGCTCAACTCTGTTTTTCAAACTCTTCAAGCTTGCTGTTGCCTCAGCATTTTTCGCCCTCAACCCCCTTGAACTCTTCTTTCTCCAGTTTCACGCATGGATGGTCCATTATTCCTTGGATCTCTAGTTTTATCTCCTTGATGACAACAACACCCTATCAAATTAGCACAAGAGCCAGAAGTCTGGTTGAGACATAGTGCATGAATGCTTTCTGCATAAAATCCTCATCAAGTGACCCTGTTCTGAGAAGAACTGATAAAAGAATCAGAACTGTGCTATGATGGAATGGAAGACACAGAGAAAGCTGGAGCTACCCAAAGTAAAGCTCATTTGCTGTGCTGCGGTTTATCTAATAGAGAGAAAGATTGCCTATCAATTAATACTACAAGGGTTGAGTTGGGATGTCATCCCTGGGGATTTGAAGCAGTTTCATCTAATCTGGAGCAATTTCAGAATTCAATAATGCAATCAGGTTTTAGTATCTCCCCCAACATAATGATTCATGTGCCATGAAATTTTTCATTAAAATTTCCAAGGCTCACGAAGTAGAAAGAAAGGAAGGAGGCCTCGTACCTCTCATCTGTTCAACCATTTCATTGATGCTCGAATGTTGATCGCTGAATGGGAGACTTAGAATTTTAAATCAAGTTTTACTTTGAAAATTTAATGAAATGCAAACAAATACTTAGCAGTTCTAAAGGGCATGAAGTCATTAAGGCTTCTCATTTTGTTAGGTGCTTTGGGGGCCTCTATAATTTTTGGAATAAAATCAATTAAGTTCTGTGTGTGTGTGTGTGTGTGTGTGTGTGTGTGTGTGTGTGTGTGTGGTGTGCTGCACTGTCTCCTTGCATAGTTGGATAGAAGTAAAACAGGGCATGAAGGTCTGTTGTGGCCATTACTTTTTGTGTGTCCTTGGGTGAAGTACGTAACCTTGTTCATCTGTGGAGCAGACAAGTCGCACATTGCGCTGAGGACATTCGCTGCCACTGTAGCATCTCCCCATCCTTAGAAGAGGCCTCAACAGGACTTAAGGTTTTGCTGTCACCTTCTCCAAGTACTTAATAAGTTTGCATGGGTGGAACCTGCATCTACAGCATGTAGCAGCCACAGAAACGAGGTAGCGTGTCCTGACTTGATGAAATTATGCCAGGTGCCCACTAAAGTCTTCAGTGAAGTAAATGCTAAGCATTTATTTCTTCCTTTCCTTTCATGTTTGATTATCTCTGTGTTGTTATGCTTCTTCTTTAGGAAAAATCAAGAAAACAAATGCCTTCTTATTCTCTTTATTCTATACAGCCACACTTTTAAGAGAGACCCAGGTCATTGTCTCTTGCTTGCCTTTAAGGCTGTAGATACTCAATTCTCATCCTTGTTCTTTTGAAATTGTAATATAGAAAATGTTTGGAAAAGGGTTGTGGCTTAATAACTTGATAAAATGGAAATCTTCATAAAAATGTTTGCTAATTGCCAATTGCTATATAGATATGTCTTGATTATGTGTGCACTGTTCACAAGGATTCTTGAACAGTTACTGTGGTACAAATAGAGCTAAAGAATTATGACAAAGTCTTATAAGATTTCTCACATTTAAATCCATGGCTCGGGCACTGTCTCTTTCAGCTCAATGGACACAGGACTCTGTCCTGTGCACTTTGGTGACAGCTATTGGAGTGGTTAATTCCAAAAAGCCATGGTCTGTGGAAGATGACAAAGTGCTGACAGTCTGTAGATTGGGCTAAATTGAAAGAGGAGATGCTGCAAAGAAGCACAGATGTAACCATGGATTTCTGAAAGAGAGGACTTGTCTGCATTTGAGGTTCTCTGCTTTGCCTAAGCCTAACATGGGGTGCCCAGGAGGGTGACCCAGAGGACTGCAATGTGTCCACAGGTGAGCAACAGGTATGGTTAAGTGGTGGCATGCAGCCGTCCAAGGCACCTCTGCATCAGGACCTCTGTTGACAGCTGTGTTCAGAGTGTTCTCTCTGGTTGACCCAGAGGGCTCTTGGCTTCTTTCAGGCCCCCTTTCAGGGAAATGTCATTGTTCCTCTTACCATCTTTCCATGTTCTGCTTGCTCCACAGCATAGTACGCTCTCTGGAATCATCTTCTTGATAGTTGTTACTGTCTTTTACTTCCTACTGTCACAAGGGTCTATGAGGGCAGGGACTGGGCCTCTACTTTATTTCTATGTCCCATAGAGGTCAATCTGTGCTTTTCCATTCTAAGTACTGAGCTGCTTCTTGAAAGAAATGTCACCTTTCCTCATAGTTCACCACCATGGCCTGGATGTTGTCTTGACAGGCAGCTGAATTTAGTTGTCCTTTCCTGCAGTTTAGTGACTTCTGCCTCAGCGTTCTGCATTCCTGCTTCCCTGCTCAACCTACCCCCAACCCCATTGTTGCTCTTCTCCAGCACGAATTCTTCTTTAAATACTTGGAGCAAGAGTTATGTATGAGTGAAGTCTACAAAGTCCACTCGCCTGTGAGCTCCCAAGGAAAGCCCCATGGCTAGCTTTTCACCCCCGAGCCTTCCATGAACCTACATCTGTCAATTGCATCCCTTTCCTGTGTTTTTCTGTATGTTGCAGCAGAAAAGAATATTTCTTTGAGGTGTTCTCTGAGTTGGGGACGAGGCTTAAAGAATGTAAAAAGCATTTGTTTTGTGGAATCATGCTGTTTTTCTGCAATCTTTAGTACCCTGGCCTCGTATACTTGGTAGAGGCAGCCAAGCATCATCCCCTGTAGACACAGACTTGTTCAGAGAGGGGAGGGACTAATGAGGGCTTGTCTGTGCTGCTCCAAGCCAGGAAAACACAGCGTGTGTGGAAGACAGCCTGGCTTTTTGCTCTCATTGTATTGAAGCCTAAGTTAGCAGAAACTGATGAGATGCGTTGGTGCCTTATGGTCCTGCTGCAGCTTTGTGAGTAGAGTCTTAAAGCCCTTGAAGGGACATGGGGTGGGAGTTGCTGGTTTAAAAAGAAGGAGAGGAGGCCTTAGTTTAGACAACTGAATTGCTGGGCAGTAGCTGACTACTGTTGCAAGGTGAATAGCCCATTATTTCCATTTCCAAATAATTTCCATGCATTTAGCTTTATTTAAATTTGCAATCTCTGTTATGGTTTGCCTTTATTTGCCAGGAGAAAAAAAAAATTGACCCTGAAAATGTAGGTGTCTAGCAAAGCCAATGGAATACTCTTAATAAAATCATGTATTGTATTGAAATGGAAACTATATACTGCTGCAAAATTACCTAAGCCAATCCAGTGGAATAACATGATTTATAGGAACTTTTGTGATTAAGTTAGGGTAACAAGGAGCTAAAGGCAGCTTTGCTTCTCTCTCTTTCTCACTGTTCTTCCCATCCTCTCATCCCACTTTTTTCAGATCCTTTTTCTTTTTTGCACTGGCTGCTGTTTTCCTTATCCAAGTATGCATAAAAAAGTCTTAAGTGGCTGTTGAAATTCCCAGAGGCCAGTTTACTTCAAGGCAGAAGTAGGAAAGATGCCATAATTCAGAAAGCAGCCTCCGGCCTGAGATGAAAGTCAGATCAGCTCAAGTTTGGGTCAGAATTTAGAGGCCCCACTGGAGTGTTTATGCTTGTATCTGTAGTCCAGATAAGTTAGGAGAAGAGATCACTCCCTGTGGCAGGTCATGAATCTAATTACCTTCAAAACATGACTACAAGTGCTTGATTGAAATTTGCTAGGCAGTGTCTACAGTCTCTGGCCTTCCCATCCTCAAATCACAGATGAAATGCACCAGGCCTGGTCTGCAAGGCCGGCAGCCCCACAATTCCTGGAGGGAGGCCCTGTACTCCCAGCAAGACACTGGCCTTGGGAAGTCTGCTCCCACAGTGCCTCCCCTCTGAGAGATGAACTTGAAGAAACCTGAACAAGGACAATGAGAGAGATATTGGAAGCCAGGAGCTGGTGAGGAAAAGCAGAGAGGAAACAAATCACTGCTTTTACAGACCAGCTAGCTCAGTGTCTCACTCCTTGTGGTGTGAGTCTTGATTCTTATTTGATGAGTGTTCCAACATTTTTTTCTTAAGGGCATGGTTACATTTAGTTTGATAAAAAGAGGCCATGGATTAAAATATCAGGATAAATCCAGGCTGCCTGGGAATTCTTCACAGTCTAGCCACTAAATACATGGATTCCATATTTTTTCTGATTTTAAAGGTGTAGATTCTAAGATCAGATGCCTTGGGGTCAGTTTCTGAATTTGACTTTTATTTACCCTGTGACATCCTGCAAATTACTTTGTCCTCTGCCTTGACTTGCTCATTGACATAGTGGGGCTGCTGATATTTTTCAAAGTTTCTACAGTGATAATGGTATCAACAAGGTCATTAATAATTGCTTCTAGGGCCTGGTGGGATGGCTCAGTGGTCTAAAGCACCTGCAGGCGGCTGCAAGGACCACGGTTTGATCCCCGGCACCACATGCTGCGCTGGCCCTGCCCTCGGGGCGGGCTGAGCCGGCCATAAAAATAAACAAAAAAGTTCTGAAACAAGAAAATAAATTAATAATAATAATAATAATAATAATAATAATTGCTTCTAGCCAAGTGTGTTGGAACACATCTGTTATCCCAGCACTGTGGGAGGCTGAGGCAGGTAAGTTTGAGCCCATCTTAGGCAACTTAATGATATAGCGAGATCCTGTCTCCCAAAGTGAAATAAACAAAAGGGATTGGGATGAAACTTGGTGTGAAGGCCCTGAGTTCATTCCCTGTGGCCCCCCTCCCCCAGCAAATAAGTTTTCCTAGGATGATAGTTACAGGCCAAAGAATTTCATGTCAAATTAGAGAACTGTTGGAGCAATAAAAAATAGGAAGAATATTGCTTCTGAATAAACTAAGAATACATCTACTATAATACAGGAGGGTGTTCGTTTTTCAATGTTGAACTTTATGTGTACCAGCCAAGTGCTCTGCTACTGAGCCATACCCCCAGTCCTGACATTTCTACCCCTGTGAGATGTTTGATGGAAAACAGAGGGAAGGAAAGTGAGAGTTGTGATGGTGACATTGAGAATCCTCCCTGAATTTACTAGACTCCATGTAGCAGTGCTGTTGCTGCACTAGTAGGAGAATCAACTGCTGAAGCTGGAGTGAGAACAAGGGAGTAAAGAGTCATGGATGTAATTGTCAAAGAGCAAGTGTAGATGGTACATGGACTGGCAAAGAAAATACTAATCAATCTTTCAGGAACTGTGCTGTTTGTAAAATAAGCTTATTTCTAATTTTTTTTATAAGACCATGGGAATAGTCAGCCTTGTACAGTAACCTCTTCCTTTCCAAGTGGGTAGGCTGAGGAGTCCTGCACAGTGGCTGCTTTGGACATTATGATTTGCTATGTATTCCTCTGGGGCATCCAAGAGAGAAGCTGCACAAAACTAAGACATGGATTGGTGATTTTATAATACAACAAAAGACAGTGGTGCGATTCAGGGTTGATATCTTAGAGTTGTGGGCTGCTTATGAAGTAAGCATGGCAGCCTAGCCTACAAATTTAGATAGGCATCAAGAGCAAGGGCCATCTGCCGAGGAAGTGGGGGCCTGGGAATATGCAGAATGCATTTTATGAGCTAGACAATAGATTTTCCCCTTGTTCATGTAAATCCCTTCAATACTTGGCCACAGGAGAAGAAACTTTTAACCTCTGCATTACTGGTTAAGTGGTGTCCCAGGTCTGTAGTGACCAGAAGGCACTGCCATCTGCCAGCTGCTCCATGGCTCTAGAAAAAACAACACAGAGGTCTCAAAGCAGACTATAATAAGAAGCATTCTGAGCCAGCCAGCTCTTCATTCTTCATGATGACCCAGACTCAGACTCTTTGGGGGCCCCCTTTGGAGTCTGACCAGATGATGGCAAGTGGCTGGCAGTGGAGACATCCATGTGGATACCAACAGTGCAACCTGCCTTTGGCACTTAGCAGTGCTTAAAGTTTAAAAGGACCTCTTTTATTATTCACTTGGAGGGACTTTTAATTACTTTTCATGCTAAGTTTTTCAAGATGATGTTAGCAGCTGACATTCTGCACCTGGGACTCTGGTAAGTGTCTAATCAGCATGATATCAGTTCATCCTCGCTTACAAATTAGAGGTTCTGTCCCTTGTTTTGCAGAGTAGGGGACTAGGGAAGAGTGAAATGAAGAGACTTTTCTGAGGTCATAGGCCCAGAATAGTATTCAAGTCTGGGTCTCTTTAGGATTCAGGCTCATTTCATTGTCCCATCTAATTTCCTACAATACTATTAAACCCTCTTGTATTTTTCTAATAAGAGTTTCTGTTGCCTCTTAGGACAAGAGAAAAGATGCAGGTGTGTTTACAAAGTGTACTTGGCTCATAGTCACCTATTCTCAGACCCAATTCCAGCTAACTGAACATTCTGTTGAGAGACGAGAAGCAGTCTGTTTCACAGTGGCCCTTTCTAGCCCAATCAAATGAATCATGGCACTTTTATCAACTGTGGAGTCTTATGACCAATCATAAGTCATTTCTTTACCCCTGATATTTCTGGGACAGACATGTGACCTTGTCCTTGCCTGCAGAAGTGAGACGCTCTCCTGAGGTAAGCTGTCCACAATTCCTTCACTTTATGAGAGGCATGGAGAAGTGAAGCTTGATTTTCTACCTCTTGGCTCAGCTGTGTGGGAAGCTGCTGTGTCCATCGTGTAATAGTGGCAAGAGACAGCCATGCCACCAAGAAACTTGCCAAGAGTGGTAGAGAAGTTGGGGCAGTTGCCTTGTGGCTGGCCCTTGCCACTGGTAGGACTCTCCTGAGTTGTTTAACCTCCTTGCAGCACCAAGAAATTGATGCATTTATTAGGCCAAGCATGGTGGCACAGCCATGCAATTCTAGCACTCTGGGAGGCTAAGTCAGGGAGATTGCAATATTAAGCTTACCTAGTCTCAAAATTTAAGTTTACCTAGGTTTTCTATAATTATATTGACTCTGGAAGTTGTTCTTCACCAGCTTTACAGGCATTCTCTTATTTTTTTTTTTTTTCCTCTGTGAACTCTTAGTTTTATTTTTTTATTTTTTATTTTTTAAAATTATTTTATTTATTTATTTTCTTGTTTCAGAACCTTTGTTTATTCACTCATTTTTATGGCCGGCTCAGCCCGCCCCGAGGGCAGGGCTGGCACAGCATGTGGTGCTGGGGATCGAACTGTGGCCCAAGCTTTCCCAAGCAGGCGCTTTAGACCACTGAGCCATCCCGCCGGGTCCCAACTCTTAGTTTTAAATACCAACTACTCAACTCGAAATGATTTATACTAGAAGTCTACTTAATTTATAGATTTAGTTATATTTATATGTAATACACAATATACATGTATGTATGTAATTAAATTATATAGTTTATAAGATTGCTGTATTTAAGTATTTAGTTTACATGTGTAGTGTGTGCATATTATGTAGTTCATATAATTATATACTTTATAAATAAATTAATTTAAAGATTTGATTAACTTATGGTCTTACCTCATTCATTTCCTTGTCTGTCACTGAGTTTTACTAAGATTAGTGTCAATGGCTTCCATCCTGTCATCTTTAGGAACCTCAGTGAAAAGAAGGCTACCTTTTCCCACTAGTAGCTCCCATGCACAAGCACGAAAGTTTGATCCTGTTGGGTGGATTTAAATCTCTTATGAGTCCCTAAGCTAATGATCAAGAACAGAAAGACAGGCAATTCATATTGGCAAGAGGGGGTTAAGTGACTACATTTTATTTTATTTTTTATGTATTTAGTACAAGATCTATGGCGTTTCACTACATAGATCAGACTCATAGTGATCCTCCTGTTTCCAGTCTCCAAAGTGCTGAAATCACAGGCATGCGCCACCATGCCCAGTTCTACTTGCCTCTCAGTGTGCCCCAGGGCGAGACTGGTACTTTAAGCCAGGGATCAAATCCAGGTCCCTGCACCTGTTTAAGCAGGTACTTTAGTTCACTGAGCTATCTGGCTGGCCCTAAGTAATGACTTTTGAAGATAAAAGTAACGGTGTATCCAAACCATGTGGTGATCTGAGAGGGGAAGCAGCCTTGAAATGAAACTGGACACTTTTATAAAGTGGAAGTGAGATGGATTTTCTGAGGCCAACCATAACATCCTTCCTACTCGGTAGTGCTGGGTAAAATGTGCTGGTCTAAAGGAATAGGGTGCTTGAACTGCAGCATGAGTCCCTGGGCCTTTCTGACTCAGCACTCCGCTGCAAGCTGTGAATCATAAGTGATGCACCTAATGCGATCAGATGATTGTGAATAAGGCTGCTTCATTCTGGCCCAGAGGTTCAGTAAGTTCAGCTTATGAGTCAACAGTGACATAAATTATAGCACTTGTACTAGGCTTCACTTGCTTTGAGGCATCTTGGATTTTCAGTCATAAAGAATCTCATTTGATTTTTGTATAAAATTCAAATTTGAATTTTATTGGAGTGCTTCTATAGAATTACCCTTCATTGAAACTTACTGTCATTTCCTTTGTAATGTTCTAACAAATGGTGTGTTATTTTATACTTTCTTTCAAGTTGTTGGTTTCATTAAGCAAGGGTTCCTATGAGTTAGGTGTTAGAAATATGACAAAGTCTGTGTCTTAAGGAACTTACTTGAAAAGATTTTGCTACATGCACTATAGTAATGAATAGTCTATTTTTGTCACTTAAATAGCATATTTTCTACAGTTATATAGATATTGGAAAAAGAGAGGAGGATGATTGGGAACAAGAATTCTAAAATTGGTTTTGGCATCTACTGAAAGTGGACTTCATTGTTTACCCTTTGTAGATTAGGTCTGCTTTCTCTATGTTATGCTCCTGAGGGGGCAAGACTATCTCCTTTTGTTACTTTTTATAATTAAAACTTTATTTAACTGTGTATTAAATAACTTCCCTTCCATTTTTCCTTCCTTTCTCCCTTCCTTCCTCCCTCCCTTCCTTCCTTCCTTCCTTCCTTCCTTCCTTCCTTCCTTCCTTCCTTCCTTCTCTTTTGTGGTACTGGAAATTGGATCCAAGGAGTTCAAACTGAGCTGTATCCAATTCACTTTTACTTTTAAAATTTTGAAACAGAGTCTTAAGTTGCTAAATTGCCCAGGCTGGGCTTGAACTTGTAATCTGCCTCCTTCAGCATCCCAGAGGGATAGAACTACAAGTGTGTGCTACTAGCCTGGCTCAACTGTGGGGATCTCTTGAGGATGCTTGGGTCTATCAGAGAATTACTGGCTCAAGAAAGCATAAATCATTCTTTTCCAGTGCCAGCCCTACTAGGTGTCGAATAAGACCTGTCGCATAATGAAAAGGTTGCCTTTCTCTTTTGCTTTTTTCCCTCAGTCCATTTACTCCTTGGCTCTCCTGCAGATGATGAAATGTCATGTTAATAGGAAGAAATACATATAATGAATGTGCTCTTAACCTTGATTTTCAACAGCTCTAGAGAGCTCCCTTGTTAGGGATCCATCCTGTTTCCTTATAAATTTGGCAGGGATGGGATTTGGTTCTACCTGTTGTCCACACATATAAAAAAGACAAATAGAAGCCCGACATGATGTGGCCATAGAAAATAAAACTGCTCCCTCAAAGTGCTAAGAAAAGGATTTAAGCATGGAATCAATATCTCCTTAGTTCTGTACTGCTCTTTATCTTACCAGTTTTACACAGCTGTAACACGTATGCAGAGGCACATTGGGCTGGGCGCTCTAGCACGGAACCTGCGACTTCCTTCTCATCACTAGTGACCAGGATGTCCTTGCCTCCTCAGAGCACGGCTTTGTCTTTCTGCTATCCAAAGGCAAGGTGCTAGATTCATCTCCTGACTTCCTTAACTCAGCACATCTGATTTTTCACAGAGCCTGGGAGCTCTGCCTTTCAGGAATATGCTAGGCTTACACTGCAGCTTCTTCATGGCCAGCACTGTGGGGATGGTGTCTGCTCAACCTGGGATGTTCCACAGAGCCCTGTAGTAGGCACCGGCATGTGCATTGGTCCATATCCACTCACAACACTGCTTTACATGTACAGCCTGTCACATGTCTCTTATTAGTCACTTCATGGCACAGTAGCAATAAAGCCCAAATTTGTCTTCACCCTTGTTTGTGGTATTCTCCATACCCTGGCTCTCACTTCACTCTGACCTTGCAGCCCAGTATTCCAACCCTGTCTTTAGTAGCCAAGCTTTTCCCCATCCTGAACCTGTGTACCTGTTGGTCCGTCCCAGAGATACTTGTCCAGATCTCAGTATCAACTCCACTATATCCTACATGCCTCATTGTCAGGAGTGATTTCCTTAGAAAGTGTTCTGAGTACTTAAATTATATAACATAACTCATGTTACTCACCATGACTAGAAAGTTAGCCTTTCAGTTTTCTTTCTCCCTTCTTTCCTCTTGGCCCCCGAGATATAAATTCTATGAACATACCATCTTTGTCCAAATTCACTCTGTAGCTTTGTCCTTGATCAAGCCTTCATAAATAATTATTAAATAGATATACTGCAGTTTGATGTATCCCTCCACCACTCCTGTGTGGTAAACTTAATCCCCAGAGTCACATATTGATGGTACTTTGAGATGAGGCCTCTTAAAGGTGATTAGAATTCAGTGAAGTCTTGTGAGTTGGATTCTAGGATACTATTAAGGCTTTATAAGAAGAAACATACACTTGATATGACACTGTTCCTCTTTTTGCCACCTAATGCTCTCAGCTATACTATAATTTAATAGGATAGCCTCACCCGATGCTGAGCAGATGCCAGCATGTGCTCTGGGACTTCTCATTCTCCAGAATTCTGTGTCAACTAAACCTGTACTCTTTATAAATTCCATGATTTCAAGTATTTTGTTGTAGCTGCAGAAGGTGGACTAAGAAAAACTGAATGAAATAGTGATAACTGTATCAGTAAATCAATCATTCTTCATATAACTCATTAGCTGGAGCATCTGACAAATGAAATATTCCACAGAAGTTGAGGAGGGGCTGTAGGCTGCAGAGAAGCCCTTATGGAGGTTAATGTCCAAAGCAAAACATAAACATTCACAAAAATATGTCTAGAAAGGAATTGAGTATCATCTGCCTCATCCCACAGTGACTTTCAAATGACAAATGTCTGACATAATTTAGGATCATGGCACGCCTTTGAAAATGCCACAGTCAATTGCTTCTGTCATGCCCAGAAAAAGCTATTGTTTGCTATGAGTGCCTGGCTTATATTTGGAGAAGCCAAGCTTCTGGATTGTCTTCTTCCAAGATTGAAATTGCCACACTTTCTGTCACTATTACCAATGAATATTTTTCCTTTGTGAATCATCCAGCCAGCTCCATAATCACTAGGAACAAACTTTGAGTAGGTTGAACCACATTAGGTGTCAGAATACATGCTTTCTAGCCAAATAAGCTTTCAGAAGCTGGGGGTGGGGGGGAGCTGAGACACAACCTCCATCCTGCACAGCCCCCTAATTGTGCTCCTCTCTGAATGTCTGACTTATTTTTCTTAGTTATTAGCTAGCATTAGCTGCAAAGCATTGCACAAAAAAACTCTTTCCATCTGAGTGCCAGGATCAAACAATATGGATTTCAAATAAGCAAGACAAAATAACAACAAAAAACACCAGAATTTGTGGTTTAGGCAGAGAGTACTGGGTGTGCTCCTGGCTTCATGTTCAAGTGCGTGGTGCATTTTTATAACAAGTGACAACCACCATCTGCTTAAAGATGAGAATGAAGGCTCAAGGAAGGTAGGCCCTTGCTGGCGGTCTTCTGTGAGAGGGATAATATCCCCTGAGGTTGTTCTTCTTCTAGCCTCCTCATCTTCCAAGAACAATGTTACCAGTGTCTCAAGAGTACACAAAGTCTATGGAGAAACGCAGCTCCCAGAGAAAGTGTGCCGGGTCTGCATTACAATATGTTGTATTGTAAACACTGGAGAAAGGGCCTATGATGAGCTTTTGAGTTTTGACAATAACTGTGGGTAGAGTGAGGGCCAGAGATGATAAATTACCAAGCATGCCTGGACCCACGAATGAAGGGAAGATTGCTATGTAAGTGGATCCCTAGCATGGCAGGCCTCCTGCCTAAAAGGAGAATTTCTGGAAGAGATGAAGTTGTGGAAGCAGGCCAAAGGGACTTGCTCAGCCAAGAGACCAGTTGAGTGTTTTGTAAATTGCTTTGGTAATTTACAAAAAGGTAAAGTTCATTCACCAGGGAGTATATGCCAAGGCAATATGTATATATTTTTGAGAAATATTTCAAAGTAAATAGCTTTTGGTGGCCTATGGAAATCAATTCCAGTTAGACCCTTTGTGATATGTGGAGGGACCCAGTTTGAGCATAAACAGCAGGTAAGTTCACCACAGCCAGAGCTTTTAATTATATTAAATATCAGAGCAGCAGAAAGGACCCAGGTGTAACAAATCCAATAAATAATAGTGTTTTTCTTCTCCTTATTTTCTTAGTTGACTTTGTGTATCAGTTTGCAGTTGTATGTCCCTGGGATGTTTACATAAGCAATGAGTGTGCCCTAAACTTGGGAAGTCTCTTGGTGTCTTAGTGTCAAAATGGTAGAGACTTTTTAGTTGTCATTTTTTCTTCCAAAACTTTCACTAGAACATATTTTCTGATAAATTTCAAAACCACTGATTATATGTACATGTGTCGGGATGGTTGGACTTTTTAGCCTAAATCTGCAGTGTTTTTGAGGTGATGTGTGTGGATAGGAATATTTTTGCTTACATTTTAGTTGAACACAAGAGAGGCAATTATAAAAGTACCAAATTAGAGAGGAAGTGTGAAGTACAAATCCTGGCATCATATGTTGCCTCCTGACTGTGTTTTAAGTTTTGAGACTAATGATTTTGTGATATTAACCCTCAGTCGAAGCCTCTGAACTCCAGAGGGAATTTTTTATTGTGACAGTCTGTCTTGTATTCGAAGTTAGCCATACAGTTTTCTGTATCGTTGATTGTGTTTAATGGCAATTGCTAGATTATTTTTTTCATATCATAAGCCTAGCAATACTGTAATTGTAAATTAAGCTAGAGTTCTAAAAATTCCCTCTTCAGGTAGTAGCATTGTTCTTTGCATATTTATTTCTAGTCTGATGAATATTACATTTCTAAAATTTCTACATTATGTAAAAGTGACATTAAGTTTCTTCTTGCATTTTCATATAAAAACATTTTAGTTGCATGGAACACTCAGTTGCACTTATCCCAAGATGACTGTCAATATGTTTGAAATGTTTACTGCCGTATAATGCTAAACATCATGTTAAAATCATGGAATCCTTTTTTTTTTTTTTTTAAACTAAAGGGGGTGGTCATAAGGAAAGTCTGAGGAAAAATGTATGCCACTAAATAAATAGTTCTAAATATGAAAAAGCTTCTTGGGTTGGCGAGATAGCTCAGTGGACTAAAGTGCCTGCTTAGCAGAGGGACTGCAGTTCGATCCCCAGCGCCACATGCGACACCAGCCCTGCCCCTCAGGCAGGCTGAGCCAGTCAGAGTCTAGTAGTTGGGGCACAGGCCTATAATCCCCACGCTGGGGAGGCCAAAAGCAAGGGGATCACCAGGAGTCCAAGCTGTGTGATGAGACTCTGCAACAATCAAATACATTAATATAAATAAAAAAGCCAATAAAAGGCTTCTTATTTATATGCGTACTTGGTAATATTGCAAGCATTACTTTTTACAGTAAATTAAGAAGCAGGATTCTGGCTCGTCGAGTTACAATCATGGCATTGCCTTTCACATATTTACTGTTTGGCTGTAGCTAAATGAATGAAATGTTTACATCTCCCTTTCCTTAGTTGTTACATAGAGACCAGAGCCACCTCAGTATCCATCCATTGAAGTTACTGTGAGGCTGAGTCCCATCCTGAATGCAAAATGTCTGACCTGTAGAAGGTGCCTCCTAAACAATACCTTGCTGTTGCCCTCATTTCAATATTGACTGAAGTTTTGGTTTGGCATTTTAAACATCTGAGCCACCGTTCCAGTTGCCAAAACAGCGGCAAGGAATCAGTCACGCAAGGCTATCGTGGAGGTAGCATGGTTTATAAGGCTCAGCGTGTCACGCACCTTACAAGTCAGCCAGGAAAAAGCATTCAGGAAGTAGCTCCTCACAGAACAGACTCCAAGAGGTGAAGTTTGAGCGGTCCAAACCCAATAGAGATAACAAGTCTGCCCTCTGGTGGATGTTAGTTTCAACACTTTAGAATTTTGTCCATATGAACTACGTAGGTTTGCAAGCTCCTCTGGAAGAGCCAGCTCTGTGTAACTGGACTGGCATTTCTTCCCACTATTTCGGAACAATTTTGGAACATCTAAACTCACAACACGTGTGAGGAAACAAAACGTTTTATGGCTACAGTGAAGCGCTCTCTGCCCTCTTTTGTGTTCAGCCCTTACAGGACTCAGAGATCACTGTGGGTTATTTACAAAACTCGGAGCTGTCTGACTGCTCAACTGTGGAAAGTAAATGAGATGTTTTTAGGTGTAAGGAAAAGGAGAGGCCAGTGGTGAAATGGACTGAAGTCTGAGAAGAAGACAGATGTCAAACTGAGGTTCTGGGATTGCAGCGGTATCGTTATCAGTGATTTGGTTTGATGGGAAAGGAATGTCTAATGTTTCTTGTCAGAGGTGTGCATGCATGTGTGCGTGCGCGCGCGCACGCGTGTGTGTGTGTGTGTGTATTACAAACCCACCCACACAAATAGATATAGGCATGGTGGGTTAGAAATTATATCTGTAAGGTAGACAAGATAGCTCAGCATTCTAAAGTGCCTGCTTAGGCAAGTTTAGGCAACCATAGGGCAGCATAGTACAATCCCTGGCACCACATGCCATGCCAGCCCTGTCCTCAGAGTGGGCTGAGCCAGCCAAAGCAAATAAATAAATAAATAAATAAATATCTATAAAATGCTACAGTTCTTACACAGTCTACTATCTTGCTATTCCTGTTGGTAGTAACAACAGCAGCAGCAGTGGTAGTGGCAGCGGCTTCAATAATAATAATAATAATAATAATAATAATAATAATAATAATAACAACAACAATAATAATGACTCTTATGGTGGTATCCAGTTCTCAAAATTGGAAATACTTGTATTAGTCCTTTTCTGTTGTTGGGTCAAAATACCTGAGACTCATAACCTAAGTGAAGAGAGGGGGTCGGTGAGATAGCTCAGCAGTCTAAAGTACCTGCTTAGGCAAGCTTAGGCAACTGCAGGGATCACAGTTTGATCCCCAGCATCACATGCTGCACCAACCCCACCTCCAGGGCAGGCTGAGCCAGCCATAATACAGAAAAAAAGAAGAGAGGTTTAGTTTGGCTCACAATTTCCATGTATGGTCAGCACTGACAGGAGTATCATGGCAGAAAGGATGGTGCAAGAATGCTGCTCAGTGCCTATTACCTAGGAAGGAAAGATCAGGGAAAACGTCAGAGAGGTCAGGGGCCAGATATAGTCTCTAAGATTATACCCCCATCACTTGCCCCCTGCCAGTAAGTCCCACCTCTTAAAAGCACATTCAGCTATGATATAATCACTGAATTAACCTGTCAGTGAGGTTCATGACCACACAATCTAATCATCATCCAGGAGTCTCATAGTCTTGTGGACCTGACAGGGAGGACTAACTAGCACTACATCCTCCTTGGTAGTTGCATGACATAGCAGAAGAGCTGGCCTTGAGAGATGACATAGGCTTCTCACTGAGGCCTCTCCCACCCCGTGTTCCTTCCCATCTGCTGAGCTTGCCTCTGTGCACTTGGCATTTTTCAGGGTCCAGTTGATGGGAATCACCACAAACATGTAGCACAGAAGAAGCTAGCTCACCTCCCTGGAAGTTCTGTGGTCCGTCTAGCATGCTGGGGCTCAGTCCAGGCCTCATTGGCATGAAGACTTTCTCTTGCTTTCTGTCTGCCTCTGATTTACATCTGTTTACCTCTGATTTATTTCCTATGTTGGTTTTATTTCCAAGTAGCCTGTCTTTATAGGGTGACAAAGATGACTCTAAAATTCCATTTCATTTTTATTTTTTTCAGAAAAGGAGAGTTGGGTTCCTCTTTCTGCCTGTAACACAAGTCTACTCTCAGACCTGTGCCCACCCTGGGCAGGGTGAGCTTTTCCAAATGGCCTCCATCTGATGTCCAACTGCTGTTTAGGGTGCCAGGGACATATGATGAGAGACATGGGGATTGGTACAAAGACTACTCACATTCCCTCAATGAAAGGATGAAAGGGATGTTGTATAAGACGGGTCAAACACATGTCCTTAGTTTTTAGTGATCCTAGGGCTCAGGGTATTGGTGTGAAATTTGTCTTTGATGACCTTTTATACTTTTCCAAATTGCACCTACTCGCCAAAGTGTAGGTTGAATTATACTTCTGTGTAGGCTAAGCTCATTTGCACCAGTCTGATTTCTGCTTCCCTCCATTCCACGTCTGTCACACACACTTGCATCTTCACTTGACTGTTCTGAAGCATGATTGTAGTGGCTGCTGTTGACACTGTTATCTCCCAGATGGCTGTAGCCTTCTGGCATTTCATCTGCTTCTCCTTTTTGTTTCATATTTAAATGCAACATCACTCCTAGTTCGGGGTCTGACAAAAGTTTGGACACCTGTCTTCTCAAACTGGGGCAGTACTGACTCTTTTGATCACAAAGAGATGGAAATTTCAGGCTACCCAAAGACAGAACATTTTCAAAGCTTCCCACTTGCTTCATCTTAAGTACAGCACCTAAGCAACTTTTACTTTTGAGTGGATCTGTTGTGAGAAATCTACTTAACAAGACCTCATCATCCATGGACATGGTCCTGGGATATGAGGGTTAGCATTACTCCCTTGGGGTGCGGGGTGCAGAAGTTATAGGTGTACCCCAAAGCTTACAAGTAAAGACTCTACTCTGGCATGGGGTGGGGAAGTTTTGTCTAATTTATTTTTCCCCACATGGCAAAGATTATGGGTCCAGGTGAAGGTTGATTATAAACTCCACCCTTGGCAAAATCCAATTATAAACTTTACCCTTAGTGAAATGCCATTAGAGCTTGGTTTTCTTCTATTTGGGATGCAAACTGACAGTTTTGTCTGTGATATATTCAGGGAGACATATCTATTAAAGATAGCCTCACAGTGGGGGCACACTCAGATTTGCATTTTAATTCATTTTCCCTCAGTGCTGATACGCAGCTTATCTTTCAAGAACAGGCTCACATCAAACCTGATATACGTTGCTTAAGAATAATGCTCATAATCTATTAGTTTAATCTGTTCAACGAGAAGGAAAGAAGAAAATCATTGCATAACATGGACAGTTTCAGGCCCCACTGGGGCATTTTTCTGAGCATTTCCCAGATCAATTGTTTCAGACTTATGCTTATTTTCACTTGTCCTGACTAAAGTATTAGCAGCTTAGGGAAGAGGTCATGACTATCCTGAGGGCCAGCCAGGCTTCAGTTGGTCTGGCTCCCATAGAAGGTGGTTACACAAACTTCTTTCTTGAACTTGAGCCCCAGTTTCTTGATCCATAATAACCATGTTACAATAAATGAGAAATGAGTTTTGATAATTCCAGGAGATACAATAGATTAGATCATTAGAAGCAGAGAGTAGCATTGGACCCTTGCTATCCCAGTACACTGAGAGACCAAGGAAAAAGATGACAAGTTTGGGCAACTTGCCAATTTAGCAAAACCAAGTCCAAAAAAAAAAAAAAAAGCTTGGGAATGTAACTTAGTGTGATGTAGCTCTGGAACCAATCTCTAGTAACACACACACACACACACACACACACACACACACACACACACACACACACAAAGTGCCATTCAAACAACCAGAAACAGAATAGAAAGTAATGAATATTTTTATTTTTCTGAAGCTAAGATAGAAGCTAAGGCTTTACAACATGAAGAACATATTCTAAGAACTCTCAGTATATGCCTGAAACCATATGACTGAGCCCTAAATATTTTATGTCTTTCTCTCTACAAACATGCCTATGATGAATTTATAAATGAGGTACTAGGGGAACTTACCCATAACTTTTCATGAATCTTAGCAACCTCAGTAGACCACTGATGTCTATCCATTGTTCTATTTTTTTTAAAAAATAATTTTACTACTTTTAGGGACCTGACTGACCTTGTCAGATACAAAAGTTACATGTTCTTTAACACACACTTCAAAACACAAGTTTTGCTTTACCTTAGTCTTAACCATCCAGCAGAAAAGTCTAACCATAAGGTTTAAAAAAGAAAGTCATATTAGTATGCTGAGTTGTAAACGGTTCAAGTCAACAGCCCCCAGTAATGCCAGAGGAGCTAATAATCCACTACTGTTATGGACTATTGGACTGAATATACAGCTACTTTCTCTTTGTGCAATGAAAAGAAAGATCTGTACTAATGAGATTTAGACAAGAAATCATGCCTGCATCTTGTATGCTGAATAGCTACAATGAAGACAACATTATGCAATATGTTAATTATTGTAAAAAATAATAAAAATAAATTTAAAAAAGAAAGAACAATGAGACAGTTTCAAAACACATTAGTAGGACAACCACAATAATGAATACAATGCATATTGTTGTGTTCATAGTAGTTGTTCAGAGTACAAGATGCAGACATGATAACTTTTCTAAACACTATTGGTACAAATACTTCTTCTCACTGAGTTCAGAGAAAGGAATTGTATATATCATAGACCAATATTCAATAATAATAGTGGGTTATTGACAGAACCAGAAATGTTGGAAGCTGCTGACTTGAGCGTTTTACAGCTCAGTATACTAATCTGGCTTTACTTTTTCTGTCTTGTGGTTAAACTTTTTTGCTGGGTGATTATGTCCAAGTTAAATCAAGACCTATATAACAAAACACATAATTTTCATATCTGACAAGGCCAGTCAAATTCCTTCAAGATTTACCTTGAAACCATGTACAGCGTTTTATAGAACTTTTGTCAGCCATCTGGATGAGTCACGGCCTTTTCTTGACCAGTTTGCTCTCTGTGAAAGCCTGAGAGAATGTTTTCTCCCTAGGTATATTATACATTGTTGATCACTTTCCTCTGTGGCCACACAATCTCCTTGAACAGAAAAATTTGGGACACCACTGAGTTATACAGTGTTACAGCACAGGTTTTTCCATGTCCTGAGTCCTCACTGACCTTGAAGGAGTAGGGACAAAATATTGGCTATCCTTGTAGTCCCTCTTTTTCTCTAGTTTTTCTTTTCTAGGTTGAGTAGTCATCTGTTTGCCACTGATCCCTGTGGTAAAAGCGGAGCTTCCCTGAGGAGCCCTGTCTACCTTGGATGCTTTGCATTTTATAGACCCTTTGCTTCTCTGCTTTTGTACCTCCCTCATGAGGCCTCTCTGTGGCCCCTTGACCCTGATGTTTTTAGTAAAGAGAAGATGGAGAGGGCCAACAAAGGAGGGTATTATTCTCTATGTTTTTTTTTTTTTTTTTTTTTTTAACAATTGTGGTGTCACTAAACATGGGCATTTTCCAGAAGCAGAAAGAGAAGAGTAGGATTAAGTTCATGATGATAAAGAAGCCCTGTGGTGGCCATAGGATGCTGTATTGAGAAGGCAGAGCAGGGGAAAGTACCTGCTCAGTGGAGGGGCCCATGACATCCTAGGGCTTTGTGTATAATATGCTCAGTACTTCCTTCAGCCATTCCATATGTATAGGAAGGTGGATAGAAGGGATAGAAGATTACAGTGCCCAAGGAGCCATACAGTGCATGGGGTCTAGATTACAGAGAAATGTGATCATTGACGCTGGCTTCTCTCTGTAGGCGGATGCAGGCAACTTGAAAGTAAGAGTTGAATTTGACAACTATGGATACCAAATAAGCCTGAGCATTGCAGGAGGACCAATACCTTGAGCATCTTCATGTTGAAAGATGAGAAGATGCAGAGAGAAGCCAGTGTCAAAGTTTGAGTTCTTTCTTTTTTTTTTTTTTTTTTTTTTGTCTTTTTGAGACAGGGTCTCGCTATGCAGTTCAGGCTGGCCTTGAGCTCACTTTTGTAGCCCAGGGTGGTCTCGAACTTGCACCAATCCGCCTGCCTCAGCCTCCCGAGTGCTGGGATTAAAGGCGTGCGCCACCATGCCCGGCTAAAATTTGAGTTCTTACAAATGGAAAGATTGAGAGAGGAAGGCCAGTGAGTGACTGAAATGAAGCAGTAGAAACAAAAAAACAAAAAAGAAAGACAAGAAAAAAGGAAGGAAGAAAGAATGAAAGAGTAAATGCAAACAAAAGAGGGTATTATCTCTGTATATCTTACAATTGTAGTGACATGACCCATGGCCAATTTCCATGCCAACATACCTGTCTGCAATGTCTTTTCCAAGGCTTATTACAATCCATCCATATCACAATGCATTTAAGGCATCTCCTGTTGCTGAGCACCTAGTTTTCTTTCAGTTCTTTGCTACCTAGGTTGCTTCCAATTCTTGGCCACATTAATTGATTTATAATTTTATTTAGAAAAGTGGCTCACTTACAACTTTAGACAAGTATGGAATTGTAACTTGACAATGTAGAAGTCTAGTGTGTGAAATTTAGAAAAAGTACTCAGTTTTGGCATTCTAGGGTGAGATTAGGGAATTGGAAAGGGCCTTATTATGGTATGAGATCCATGCATGATGACAGGGGCTTTGCAACCTGTGCTGAATTGTGGTTGTCGGTCTGTTTGTGTTTTCTCCCTGATCTCTATTGTGGAGTAAGCCCAAGAAGGCCAAGGCAGATCTGCCTCACTTCTTGCTATTCCTTTAGAGATTGGCAGAGTGCTCATCACACTATCAGTCAACAGTCTACAGCCAATGATTAAAGGGATTAATGAAATTTCAAAGGAATTCTGCACTTCTCTGCTGAGCCCCTTGCCTGCAACCTTATGCACACACAGTATGTGTCATAGTTATTTTAGCTGTATGTCAGTGTATTTAAGCAACCCTTATTTCTGAGCACTTAGGTTGCTCCTAGTTCTTTGCTACATTGGTGCACAATTTTATTTAGAAAAATGCATCACTTACCACCTTGGGCCAGTCTAGAGCTATGGTTTGACAATGCAGGAGTCTAACAGACAAAAATTAGAGATATTCTTGGATTTGGTATTCTAGTTGATTCACATAAGCAATAGTGCTTATCTGAGTCCAGGAGCAAGGGTTAACTGGATATCTGGATTTTACATCCTGGGGTGATATGACTATCTACAGGAACATAAACAGCTTGTGAAATTTCTGGAATGAAACCCAATCTTTGTAAGCAGAGAAGCTGTTTGTATCTTAAGGCAAAGGTAAAGCGGACTTAAACCAAAGCCAATGGGTATTTTGGTTGCTTTTTGATCAAGGACCTCGTATTTCACTGGGGAAAAACCAGGACCAAACTCAAGGTCTTGTAGTCTGTGGGTCATTTTGGGCTAAGAGGCTAGAAGCAGACATGTACAGGGACACTGACCTTGCTCTACAGGGTAATGTGTTGTCCTCCTCTCAAGTGAGAAAGGAGAAGCAAGAAGGGGAAAGGGCAGCAAAGGAGCAGGTGATGCTGAGGGTGAACTTCTTCTCTGTCTCCCAGCTCAGTCTATCATGGTAAGCAAGCTACATGTGTACGGAGAGCAAAACCATCCACTCACACCTTCTCTGACTTCGTGTACTATGGTATTGAGGTCCCTGATAGGGGCTCACGGATCTAGGTGAATTAATGAAATATTGGCTTAGAGTAAGACTTTCTGAGTTCAAATCCTATTTGTCTTGACATTTACTGTATAGACACACTTAAACTATTAACTAAAACCTAGAACAGTTTAGTGTTCTTCAAATCAGGTAATGATATTCATAGCAAGCTTCCTTGGAATGTCAGATACACAATGGTGGCTTTCTTTTTCAGTGTTGTGTTCAGTTTTGCTGCTGCTGTAACAAACTGCTGACCACTTGGTGGCTAGAATGCTACCTCCTT
Source organism: Myocastor coypus (assembly GCA_004027025.1). Lineage (NCBI taxonomy): Eukaryota > Metazoa > Chordata > Mammalia > Rodentia > Myocastoridae > Myocastor > Myocastor coypus. The sequence goes on from PVJA010008020.1 coordinate 26,169, forward strand.
TCTGAGAGTTCCATGGGAGAATTCATTCTCTTGCCTTACCCAGCTATGTGAAGCTTCCTCTGCTCCTTGGGTTGTGTTCCCTTCTTCCATTGTTAAAGCCGACAGGAACCAGTCCTTGTGACTACTGGTTGTGCAGAACCGGTAAGGGTTCTACAGTCATAGAGATCCATATGAGGACATTATGTCTACCTAGATAACCCAGGATTATCTCGGTTTCAAGTTCCCCAATTTAATCATATACGTAAAATCATTTACCATTTAAAAGCTTCCCATAGATTCTGGAGATGTTGCTGTGCTCATACACAATGTGATAAAAAATATAGTGAATATGTAAATAAAAATTTTTACATATGTAATATTTATAATAAAATATACATTGTTATTATTCCCACCAAAAATGTTCCCCTTCTGTTCAAAAACATGGATCCCATTCTTCTTGCCTCTTTCTGAAGCAGTTCTGAAAATTTTCCTTCATGAGTGTCTTTTTGTAGCTATCTCAGTGTCATACCATGTTTATGATAATTTTTGTCATTCCATCAAATACAAACATGATGTGTTCACATTCCACTACTGGATCTTATATTATGTAACTACTGGCTCTTCTCCAAGGTCAAAATGACCACAGAAAGTGAACATTTTGAATCAGTTTAGGACATGGAGGCAGCCATGACAACACAACTAAATATACTTAGGGAAGAGAACATACAGAAATTCCTTTCACTGATTCCTTGCCTATTTCAGAAAGTGGCAAGAGAAGCCATGCATGGTGATGTACTCCTGTAATTCCAGGATGCAGGAGACTGAGGCGGAAAATCATTGAGAATTCAAGGCCAGCCTGGGCTACAAAGTGAGCTTGAGGCCTCCCTGAACTGTGTAAAGAGACCCTGTCTCGAAAGAAAGAAAGAAAGAAAGAAAGAAAGAAAGAAAGAAAGAAAGAAGGAAGGAAAGAAGGAAGGAAGGAAAGAAAGAAAGAAGGAAAGAAAGAAAGAAAGAAAGAAGGAAAGAAAGAAAGAAAGAAGTAGTGGCAAGAGCTGTGGGATAAATGTATTCAAAGAAAGGTCAGTGTTCTGATGAGAATGTGTGTCTTTTACTGTAATTTTAGAAGTCTCTATAATTTTTGACAGTTTCTCCTAGTTCTGAGGTGAGTACAGATGGGCATTATCCTGTGTACTTTAATTTCTAACATCCAGCATAATACTTGACCCAAAAAAAGTTCTTAAATATTTCTCTAAGGGATGAAATTATCAAGACCTGGAATGTAAAATGTCCATCGTGATACCTGGTACATGAAGGAGACTGGCTTGTGGTAGACATTATTTCTAGGCACACTCTTCCCTTTTAAGGAGAAATGAAAGAGAGAAAAAAAAAAAAGGCCAAGCTTCCTACTAGTGAATAACCTTTCTAGAGATGGACTCCTTGGCAGCCCTAATATGTGGTCCCAGATGGGAGGAAAGCAGCTGCACAGTAGCTTCCTACATTCTCTGTCAAAGTCTGTTGTTCAAATGACGAACCTGAGGAAAGGTGTGCCATGCCCTGCATCATTCACTTTCTCCTGAGGGCTGCATGCAGGTCCCTGAACCTTGGGGTGCTTCAAACATAATCGAGATCCTTGGCTGTGCAGCAGAGGGCTCCCAAGGTGCCATAGCTTCCCCCGACCCTTTTTCTCATTTGGGTCCATTTGCCTGTTACTGAGGGCCAGTGTGACAAGTATCTGGAATCTTCTGATTTGGTTTGCACATCTGATTTAGTTGGCATCATCTTGTTGACACTTTGCCTCTCTTGCCTGGAGTTGGCTGATGTTTTGTTTCAGGATGCAGGGTGGACAGGAGCTGTGGTCCCCAGTGCAGTGCCCCATCTGAAGGCCGAGTGTGTCTCTGCTGTTACTAGCCACATGAGGAGGTTAGCATAGATTCCCAAGAAAGTATTTGGGTTTTCAGCCCCTGAGTTTCGATGAAAAGGAACTTGATCCCAAGCTAAGGTCTGTGCTTCTTTTGTATTGTTCAGCTACAAAATTCTGTAGTCTGGCTCCAAACCACCTACACTACGGATGTCTTTGAGATACCTTGGAGTTCACTTGATACCTTATCCAGTAGTTTACTGCTTTAAAGGAAGGCTTTGGAACCAGAAGGACAGAGTTAAATATTTCTGTCCACCATTTAAAAACAAAAGGTGTGATCTTGGGTGAGGTACATATGCCATCTTTTCCTGAGATTCCATTGCCATAAGGTGGGAACACAGACCATTCCTACCTCTTGGAATTGTTAGGAAGATAAAATGAGTCAACAGAGTGTAAGCACTTCAAACTGTGCCTGATATATATAGTGAGGGCTTGATAAGGATTTTCCTATATTTCCACCATGACTGCTAATGCAGCTGTTCATAAGCAAATTACCTGAACCTAACTAGGAAAAGTTGTATGTGGCAGCCACTGAGATAAGGAAAAAAAAAAAAAAAAAAGACAGTCTCTTTTGGTTAAATATTTTCCATAATATGTCCCTGGGAACACATTGTCTGCAAAAGATGTTAATAGGAGTTCTGAGTTACAGGGTACCGTGGCCATAAATATTGGGGAAACTTCTCCTGTTGGAGATTTATGGAACACATTAGTATTTTAACATTATGGGTTTTGCTGGAGCCAGGAGTAGAGAAAGTAATTTGACTTTGTTTAATCCTGTTGGACCAGAGGCTCTTGACAAGAGAAGTGAGGGAAGGACTTTTTTTTATTTTTGTTTTTTAAATTTACTTTTTTTCTTTTGATAAAAGAGGGGGAAAGTATGAGGAGATGCTGCCTGCTAAAAATGGTGGTTACATTTGTGCTTTTGTTGTTCATGGCATTTCTTAACAGCTCCAGGAATGAGTGCATGCTCTCTAGGGTGCAGTTTTAGGATAGAACTTGAATTTAATGTGCATATGGGGATCTGAATAGAATACAGATTTTGATTCAGTAGCTTGCACATGCAGCTAAGAGGCTAAGCTGCTGGCCCAGAGACTGCACACTGTGTAGTCAGGCTTACAGAAGCATACTGTTGTGCTGGTAGAGGACCTAGGAGGAGATAAGCAACAATTTTAATAGTTCTGTGCTAAAGAGAGTGGACGGCATAATGACTAGTGTTTCACTCTTCATTGCATGTGAGAAGCACGTGTAATACCTCAGAAAACTCCTGTTTGGACTCAATGCCCAGGAATGCTGAGTGCACAGATTTGGAGGTGGGTACGATTCTACAGGATTCCCAGGGGAGGATCAGGAGCATCCAGGGGGGCTACTGGCATCATGGTGATGAGATTAATTCCTGAAAACAGCCTGCACTAATCACACCTACATTGACTCAGTATACCTTAGTCATTTGGTTACACTCTTTATCCCTACCTCCCCATCTGTCAAAGGGGGTGGCCTCATTGTACCTAAACTCAGAGTGTCTTCATAGTGATTAAATGATGTCATGTTTGCACACTAACAGCCTAATGTCTGTGATAAAACTTCAGTACATACTAGGTACAGTAACAAGCATTAGAATGATTAATTTTGTTAGCATTTGTTACAGAAATTCTTGGGGCATATTCTTTATTTTTCAATCTGCTTAAGGCACTACATTATTACAGGTTAAAAATAAATATGTCTTAATAAACAGAGAATAGCATTATTTGTGTGTGGGCACACATGGGAAGCCATTTATAGTTTCGCAGCACCCAGGAGGCCCATACATGGGCAACAATTACTATAAGGACCAACCATGAACTGGTGTTCCCTACTATGGCAGTATCCTGCACATTCAGTTCAAGTCGCCTGTGGAGCTTGCTTCGAATAAACAGTGGTAACTATGACAAAGAAGGTATGGCAACTTCTGTCTGCATGCATCTGTTCATTTCAGCAACTGAAAATAATACAGTGGCTATAATCAGTTGAGAAATAGCATATTTTGAATGATTTAGTGATCTTATTATGTATGGATTACTTTTGTCAGTTATAAAAGGAAACAACCAAATCTTGTTTTGTATGAAAGCAGCGCTGTCTCCTGCCCTCCTCTATTTGTAAACCATCTAAAATGAACTAGCTTTTAATTTTTCTGCTCTATTTTGGTTTGTTCTTTCTTTTCTTGTAACCCAACTTCTTACTACTGATGCCTGTAATCATTATCAGCTCACTTACATGACTCCCATGGTCTTTCACATATTGGATAGTCTATTGGTTTGTGAGTTTTGAATGTAGACAGTTTGGTCTGTCTGTATTTATATTCTTAAAACACATGAATAGAACTATTTAATAATTTTTTATTGATCCATAGCAAATAAACACCTTTTTAAAAAATGTGTTTGGCACGGGTCCTATTATGCATCAAGGACTCCTAGTGATCCTCCCATTTTCAGCCTGCCCAGTGCTGGGATTACAGGCATGCATCACCATGCTCTGACTCGGTGGGCAACTCAGCATGCCCATGGGAGGGGCCAGCAGAGCATGTGCTGGGAATTGAACTCTGGTCTCTATGCTTGTCTAAGCAGGTGCTTAGTCTGATGAGCTATCTTGCTGCTCCTAAGAATAGACAGCCTACTGAAGTTCAAATCTATCTTGTAAAATAAGGTAGGGAACTCGATGCCAATCCTGTTTCTTCTTCCACCAAAAGAAGAAACTGTCACCTGCCCTTCTCTCTGTCATCCCAATAAGATATAAAGATGCTTGAGAGAGCATTTGTCAAAGAACTGGACAGATGTCCTTGGAGAGAGAGAGCATTATTGTACTTGCTGGTATTTTGAATATCATCAGTGTGTGAATTACGAGTGAGTACACTGGGGCACATAATGGGTCCTGGAGACTTTCAGATGCATCGTGGACCCTGCTCAGGCACAGTTCACCGAGTGGTTCTGATTGTGGGAGCCGTGGGGATTGGAGGCCAAGCTACATCTATCTAATTCAAGCAGGACTTGAAAGACTTCCTGCATTCTCAGGACTCAGAGAAAAAAAGCTTTTTCAACATTTATCCTGAAGATGGAGCCATTTAGCATTTGGGATACTTTACGATTTGAAAATTTATAACTTTATTTATTTATTTATTTATTTATTTTGGAAAATTTATAAGTTTAAATTTACTTTTCTTTGAGATATTTATGCATTGGGATCTTACTTTCCTTGCAGAACACTTCCTCACATAAAGAAAGACGTTGGGGATATTAGGTTACAATTGTGGAAATCTGGACATGAGCCTGACTGTGACCTTGTCCATATCTAAAGAGGTTGTCCTTTCTTGCTTGCCATTTGACTCAGAGTTATTTATTGTGTTCCAAATGTGTTCAGAATTTCCATCCTTGATGGCTTAGTGAACAAAAAGGATTTCTTCATTTCTATGCTTTGTTCTGTACTTTTGGTGGTTAAACCAAGGGTTACTGCAAACTAGACCAGCCCTTTATCCCCCCAATGTACCTGCAGATTCCCAGAGTGTATCTTAAAAATCATGTGAAGGAAGGAATGTGTTTATGTTGGTTGTCCTTATATTACTCCATAGTTATCACTGAATCTAGAAGTCATGGTGCACAGTGGCATGCTTGAGGATAGCTAGGTCTCCTTTGTTATCTGATTCCTTAATACTAGTATTTGTGCCCTTTCATTAGTTACCATAGATGGATTCAGGTATCTGTTTTGATTCACATACTTCCCAAATCCAACTTTAGTTGATCACTTTAGCAGTGCCTTGGCTGCTTTCCGTCATGAATGAAGGTGAACTAGATGCATTCTGGCATTTCTGTCTTGAGCACCCCTGGCTCATTACGTTTGCCAAGCAGACGCTTATGCTGCTGAGCTATATCCTCAGCCCAGCTTAACATCTTTACCTAAAAAGGACAGACCCATGACACATTAGGCACTCTGATCTCTCTGTCAGAGCAGGCGTTACCCATACGGGGAAAGACAGCAACAGCTTGTGTGTTTCCCCCAGGGGCCTCAGAGTCCAGCCTAGGTGAGCCACGAAGTCTCTGCCACCAGAAGTGCTACAGGAGTGGCTGGTTGTCCACAGGCTCAGGACACAGAGGGAAGGACCAGGTGTGACAAGATTTCCTTAAAGCAGTTGCCAAGAGAGATGGGGACTACTACTATACTGTGAATGTCTAAATTTTTCACAGTAAAATGCAGTTTACTTCCTCTGGATTACTTGGCTGGACATTTGCTTTAGCATTTTGAATGTGGACGTCCTCTTCCCTCTTCTAGGGTCCTTGGCTTCTATAGCTAAGTTGCCCATTAGCCCTGGTATGAATCCCTTGTCCCTGATGAATTAATTCCTTCTCAATGCTCCTGACAGGCTCCCTTTCTCTCCTGACTCCTTCTTCTCTGAGTGTTGGCCACAGTTCCTGCCTTCTTTCCCTCCTTTACCTTCTTTCCTTCCATTACCTTTACCCTTTTATCTTCTATCTCAAAATTTCTTGTTAACAAGCAACATGGTTACCTGCTGATATCTGTGGATTCTATTTTTCCCCAGATGGTTATTTTTCTTGCTGCGTTTTCAGTATATTTCTTTCTTTATAAACTTGCTTGGGCTGATGTTATAGAAACTTTTTCCCTCCCTGATGTTTTTGCTTAAATTTTATTGTCCTTATTGTTGTTTGTAATTTTTATTTCAAACAGTTTTATATTGTCTGCAGGACTTACCAACCCACCAAAAAGTGAGGTAAGGTTGCATTCTAACAATGTGAGCACCAAGAGCCTCCTGTCCTCTGTGGACAGCTCTACATATATGCAGGGAAGGGTATTCGGAGTGCATACTAATTTCACATCTTTCCTCTTCCTTCTCTTCTTCCTCCTCCTCCTTCTGCTTCTTTTTGGCTAGCTCAGGGCAGGGCTGCTGCAGCATGTAGTGCCAGGGGTTGAACTATGCTTCCCTGTGCCTGACTAAGCTTCCCTAAGTAGGCGCTTTAGATTGCTGAGCTATCTCACCAGCCCTTCCCTTCTATTTCCATTCTGTTGGTCCTTTTGCCTTGGCACACTGCCTGGAGATTAATGGGGACCTCTGAACATGTGCACAGTGGCAGCTAGGCATGTGCTTACCCCATGGAAAACCTCTGTCCACAGAGACCATCAGCCTACCAGCAAGAATCTCTCTTCTGCCGGTGGTCCTGCAGATACCTTCATTGTTTTCCATACTCCACCATCTGAGCCACTTTTTCCATAGGAACAGAGCAGCTCGTGCTCAATCTGCCCAATCCAAGCAGAGCCTTCATGGTAACCAGGCTTGGGGTACTGCTGCCTGAACAACAAATATTCCTACTCTTCTGTCCTGAAGCCTGGTAGTGTTTCAGGTAAATACTTCTCAGATGATTGGAGTCTTCTGTCTTTAGTCTCCACTTTTTTTTTTTTTTTTTTTTTTTGCAGTTAGCTGTGTCTACATTTACTATTGCTTTTTAGAGAGATGCTTCCAAGCACGTTAAATGTATGCAGCTCTCCTGTTCCTTGATATCTGTGGGAGACTGAGTCTAGGACCCCTATGCTCCAGAGCAACCATACCATACGTGCAGCAGTCCCTGACATAAAATAGTGCAGCATTTGCATATCACTTACATCATCCTGTAGACTTAAAATCATCTTTAGTTCATTTATAATACCTAATGCACTGCAAATTCTATGATAACAGCTATTACACCACATTGGTTGGTTAGGGAACAGTGGTGAAGTCTATGCATGTGCAGCATAAGTGTAACACCATAGGCCTAGCTATGCCCTCGATCCCATGATTGTTTGAATCCAGGGAAGTAGAGCTTGTGGGTGCACAATGCCGAATACATTTTCCCTCACATCTAGGCAAGAACACAGCACATTAGGAAACCTTTAAGAAAATATCAAAGTCCACAAATCTGTTTGTTCTCCTGAAAAATCTCAAATCCCCACATGCTTGTGTTAGGAACTAGAGCTCGTTTTAGATTTCCTCCAAGTTTTCCCATGGTACTGAACTTATGTGAAGTAAGATAACCTCCTTGGATTCATTAGGAAAGGCCACACTGGCTGCATGCGGTTAACCTGCACAATCTTAGTGCCTCAGGGATACCATATAGTTAGGATGTATTTCAAACTCTCTTCATGGTATGTTGAGAGTTGTTTATTTATTTATTTATTTTTTTTTGTTGTTGTTGTTTTTCTGGGTGTTGATTTTGTTCAGCTGTGTAATTCTTTCAGTCTGGTTCAAATTCCACGGATAGGCAAAGATCATCAGTGGTTATGTGAGTTATTATATGAGGTGTTTTACAACTCTTCTGAGCCTGAACACAGTGTTGTGCTTAGTGCTCTGCTACTGTGTGGGCTCACAGCAGTGGAGGGAAGACCAGGGGCACATGGTACTCCTCTGTGCCCACATAGTGGATGAATTCAGAACATTTTTGCCACTCTTGTTCTTTGGGGATCCCACTGAAATGTCCACTTTACTCTGCTGGAACAAAACTGGCACAGAGATGGTGAATGACTTTGCCAGATGGGGCTGTGGAGAACAAGGAACACCCCTCTGCTGTTGGTGGGAGTGCAGACTGGTACAGACACTGTGGAAATTAGTGTGGAGATGCTCAAAGAAGCTAGGATTGGAAGTCCCATTCAAGCCAGTTATTCCACTCCTGAGTATTTTTCCATAAGAACTGAAACATCACACTACCACGTTATATATGCACCCATATTTATAGCAACGCAATTTATCATAGCTATATCTTAAACACAATCCAAATGCTCTTTAACCAACAAATAGATAAAAATACACTATTTTTATGCAGTGGAATATTACTCAGCTATAAAAAAGATGAATGTGAGGCTTTTATAGGCACTGTAGTCCCACACTATTTTTCAGTTTGACATTTGTGGACTCACTATATCAAAGGATTTCAAAAAGTATTAATCTAAATTATTTATTGCAGATTTTTCACTATATTACAGGATTTTGCAGTATTGTACAGTATATGTATGTTTTAAAATTACATAGGCTTATGAGTTTATAAAATGGTTAGAAATGTTTTTAAAAGTGTAGGAAAGGTGAAAGGTGTATAAGTGTGGGAAGGGTTTATGAAGCTTTAACATATATATATATATATATATATATATATATATACATACATACATACATACATATATCCTAAAATAAATATAACATTGCTACTTCACTGATTTTCACTTATTTCAAGGGGGTCTGGAGTGCAATAAGTGAGGGACCACTGTAGACACATGCAAATAGAGACCATACTCATAAGTGGAATAAATTAGACCCTCACATGCAAACATCATATTGTATTATTAGTTTAAGAGCCTGAAGAGGGGCCCGGCAGGATGGCTCAGTGGTCTAAAGCGCCTGCAAGCTTGGGTGGCTTCAGGGACTGCGGTTTGCTCCCCGGCACCACATGCTGCGCCAGCCCTGCCCTCGGGGCGAGCTGAGCCGGCCATAAAAAGGATGAGTGAGTAAACAGACAAGGGTTCTGAAGAGTAAATAAAATCTGAAAGGTATGAAAGAGAAAGAACTTGTTAAAAGGGAAGGAACAACTAAGAAGAGGAGAGGGACAGAAGAAAAAAGACAGACGGGAAAATGGTAGACTTAAGTGTTTATACAGAATAGCTTGGGTAATTGTACTGCTGATTTCTGCTGGTCTGTTGACTGGAATGGTTAATTCTTTTTTTCCCTCTCCTTTTAAATTTCTTTTCTCCTTTTATTATACCAATTTTGCATGCTTATATGTGGTCATCTAAACAACTAATTTGAAGACAACGTTATGGAAAACAACAACCATTGTTGAATTTCTATTATTTAGTTTGGTGAAATTCTGTTATATTTTTAATTTTTTAAACTATTTTTTATTCTTTTTTTTAAAAGAATTTTTTATTTTATTTATTTATTTTTTTTCTTGTTTCAGAACTTTTGTTTGTTTATTCACTCATTTTTATGGCCGGCTCAGCCCGCCCCAAGGGCAGGGCTGGCGCAGCATGTGGTGCCAGGGATCAAACTGCGGTCCCTGAAGCCGCCCAAGCTTTCCCAAGCAGGTGCTTTAGACCACTGAGCCATCCTGCTGGGCCCTATTTTTTATTCTTCTTAAATAATTTTAAAAATAAAGTTACTAAAAGATTAGAAACTGTAAATATTCTTTACTTTCTAATTTAGTGGTCTTCTAATGACTTTATTGTGTTGTCTTCCACTTCCACAGAATCTCCTTTTTTTTTTAGATTATGGCCGGCTCAGCCTGCCCAGGGGATGGGGCTGGCACAGCATGTGGTGCTGGGGATCTAATTGTGGTCCCTGCAGTTGCCTAAGCTTTTCAAAGCAGGTGCTTTAGACCACTGAACCATCTCACTGGCCCCGAATATTCTTTCTCGGTGGGTACCAAAACCACCTTAGAGAGGGAAATTGTTCATAATTTCACCAATTTAATAAGATTATTTTTAACATATATTATCTTTCTGCTTGATATGCATTTATGTAATCAAATAGATAACGTGCATAATTATAAATTTTATTTCCTACCACAGAAAGATTCTCTATATTCCTATTCCAATTACGATTTTGATTGACGTAGAACAAAATAATTCAAAGACAAATTGGACTGATCTTGGGTTTGCTCACTCATCTGTTGTTAGACATACATGTTGTTTCAAATAATCTTAGTCTGCATAAAATGCAGTCTGATTCACGTGTGCTTAAAATGTTTCTTGCAACAAAGCCTGGTTACTCTGTGTATTCTGATCCTTCCATGAGCTTTGAGGAAGCCAGTGGCTAAACAGCTTACCTGCTAACTTATATCCTATTCTTGCCAAAACATGGGGGAATCTAGTCAAACTATTTTTATACAATTCTTTTTAAATGGAGATACTCAGCTTGTAAAAATTAGTGTGAGTCATAAAAATTTGAACAAATCCATTAACATAATTCTATTAGCCAGATAGTGAAATACTTGATTAAAATGTGTTTATACTAATTCATTTGTATATGATAAGAGAAAAGCAGAAATGGCAGAAAAATATATAATATTTCAGGACTTACTATATGTCAAGAAGTCATGTGAAAACTACAGATATGTTATAAAGAAAATAAAAGATATTTCTTACTAGAAGCTCAGCATTGCACTAAATTTAGAGTTGAGTGTGAAGACAGGCAATGAACAAACAAACACCCAACAACAAAAGACCCCACCAGTACACAAATAGTGCATGATATCTACCTAGTGATAATTGCCAGGAAGAAGAGCAAAGTAAGGTAAGGAGAATAGGATGTGATGGATTGGGAGGGATCTGGAAATACTTCTCCAGCATGGGACACTTGAGCGGATCCTGGCAGTGATGATTCCTGAGGTGGCCTGGGATGGAGCATTGAAGGCAGAGACTCTGGGCTATAGTTTGCTGGTCATAATCACAACAACAGTTATGGGGCTGGAGTGGAGGCTGAGAGACAGGAGTGTTCTTCATGACCTCAGCAACCAGCAGGGGGATCAGGGCTACGTGACAGAGGCCTACTGAAGGTCATGTCACCACCTGGTATTTTGCCATGAGTAGAACAGGAAGTGCCAGGAGGATGCTGGCTGGAGAAGCAGCATGATCTCAGGCCTGTTTTCAAAGGGACATCATAGCTATTGGGTGGACAATAGGAAGGAGGGGCCTAGAATCCAGCCTGGATGGGCAGGCTGATGGTGGACAAGCCAGACCACGCATGTTGAAGAGAGGGTCCCTGTCAGGGTGTACAGTATTTCAAGAGAAGAGACACTATTGAGTATGAGAAGCACAAAAGGCAGAGAAGCCTGTGGTTCCTGTAAGAGTTTCAGCCTGAGCATGTGGAAAATCCATTTCTAAGGTATTTGCAAGAGGAACAGGTTATGAGGAAGGGAGCGCAAGGATTAGGAAAAAGAACTGGGAGCTTTGACCATATTCAGCGTGAGGTGCCCTGGGATAGGTGCACTGCCTCTCCCATGTAGAACTCGGCGCTCAGCTGACCGCAACCTCTAGACTGTAAAGGACAAGTGGGACGCTTGGGATGGAGGAGGCAACTGAGGACACTGCATCAGATAGCTGGCGTTTGACACCTTTAGACAGGACACGCTCACACCCATTGCCATGTGCACACGCTGTAATGTATTCAACATTAAAAACAGGCTCCTGTGATTCTGCTTCCTCTCCATCTGCTGCTCTGCTTCTCTGATCTCCTTTACACAAAACCCTGAAATAAGACTCATCTATATTTGTGATCACTTTTCCTCCTTCCTGTCCCTCTTGAATGCATTCCAAGGAAGCTTCCCTCCTGCCCAACCTCCAGGTGATCTTATCCTTTCACAGCCGCTCAGTACTGAAAAATAAGCTGATTATCTCCATTTTACAATGAAGAAACTGAGGTTCAGGGAGGTTAAGGCCACCAAGTATTCAGTAGCAGAACTCAAACTGGAGCCTTGCTTTCCTATCTCCCACTCGTCTCTTTCTACCATGTCCTTGCTCACAATAAAGTGAGTTTGCAGACAAGAGCTGTGAAGAAGATCAACATGGGCTTGAGTACCAATTTACCCTGAGCATTTAAAAGAAATCTGCATAATTATGCACAGAGGATATAATACTTTACCTTTAAATATTTGTGCATCTGGATTTTTCGTGTGTGTGTGTGTGTGTGTGTGTGTGTGTGTGTGCATTATAAGAAATGGGACACTGGAAAAACTGTATTTTTAAATTTTAAAACATAATTTTATATAAATTATTCAGTCTTTTAAAACATGCTATAGTGGTGTGGTTGATGAGCACAAGGGCAGGAGGAGACAGGTGCAGATTTGGAGCTTCTTTCCTTGCTATCCTCAAGAAAAGGAATGACAGATGCCTCTCACAGCAGGGTGACAGGATGCATTATCCTCCTTAGAGCTAGTGACAGGCAGACCCACATCTTCTTTCTGGCCTAAAATCCTGTGACTTAAAGTCGATCTTGTATTGTAGCAGCATTATTATTTCTGTCTTCTACGGATGATGTTTGTTCATCACCATGGAAGGAGGAGGGTCTCCCAGAGGACTTGAAAAATATTTGTCCTGACACGATTGTGACTCTATATGCACTCATTTTTTGCTGAGATCTTGTAGCTGGAACAAAGCTATGCTAGAGAAATCAAATGTGGTGAAATGATTTTTATAGTGCATCAGTTCATCGTGGTCTAAAACTTCATTTGATTATAGACTAATTCACCCAGAGAATCCATCAAATAATGGCTCTGGAGTAGCATGCAGTGCTAGGGGATGGTTTTTATTTATAAGGGAAGAAGGAAAGGGTTTGAGATACTGAAGAGACCTGTGGAAGTTTGCACCGGGGAACCATCCCATGTAGAGTCATGGATGCACGAATGAAGATGTAGTCTCTAACCGTATGTGATGGTTTGTGCTTGGCTGGGGAGGACACTTGAGGATGCCACTCTGGGAACAGAAATGGCTCTGGTGACAGAAGGATTGTGAGGATCAGAAGCAAAGTGAGAGATTGCCTCGAGCTTCATGTGACAATCAGAGCTGTAAAGGCTGGAGTGGCCCCCACTGTTGGCTGTGTGTAAATAGGTTGGGGGAGGATTAAGCCAAGGAGACAGGATAGAGGTTGCCATCTCCTATGTCTGGAGTGAGGCTGACCCAGGACAAAATGGTGTCTTTGGCATCCTCGGTGCTAACAGGATTAAGAGGAAGGTGACAGGAGGGAAGGCATCAGCGTCCTGTGTGCTCAGGGTTGGCTACAGCAGAACCCTGGTGCATGCAGAGTAGAGATAATGTGCCAAGGCCCTGAGTTGGGGAAACCTAGTCTTAGCCCTCATATGGGTATGGTCTTGGTTGGCGACCCTGCCAAGTGGCTGGGCACAATGAGTGGCCATTAACCTATTCAAGTAGGTTATATGTGTCTGTGGGTATTCAGCGATATAGTTGAGCTGTGCAGGTTTGGCATTTCCGAGGCAAGGCTTTGAGCAACAGTGATTATGGATCGGAGGGGCAGAGGGAGGCCATGATCCAGCACACAGACACATTTATGATAGGTTCAAAATTAGAGAACTTTCCTTGGTTTTTCTAATTTTATGCCAGGGAACAAAAAGTTTTTCCCCTAAAAGGCCAAGAAACAATTGAAGATTTGAGAAGGAATTTATCTGCTTTCATTGATTTTGTTTTTGCTAAAAAGGATGCCTAAACACAAAATATAGTCTTTATAAACCTAGCTGGCAATACCTTCCCTGATGTTATTGTTTCTTTCAGACAAAGCAAAAGGCGGATGATTCCAAAAACCTTGAGCTGTAAGAAAAACAAAATAAAGATCAATATATATTGTCCTTGTTTCTGCCTATATTTTCTTCTAACTACTTATTTCCTGGCTACCAGAATGCTATCAACTTCAGGAATTAAATTAAAAACTATAAAACTGAATGAAGAACTCTTGAAAGTAATGAGAACACAGCATATAAAATGGAGAAAATATTATGGGCATCTTTCTCTTAAAATGCAAATCAGAAAGTGGCAAACTTTCCCGAGGCTGAGACTTGGAGCTCATTCAGTTCATTTTTATCCAAGTCCATAAAGTTTGTATTACCAAAACATTATTGGACTGAAAGGCAAGTAGATATTTAAAAGAAATAAAAGAGAGGTTAAGAGGATATTTGGTGAGGCGAAGGAGACCCCAAGCATGCTGCAAAATGAAGACTGTCAATTTGGCAAAACTTAAACCCATTTGTTTATCTCATGCACCCAGCCCTTGGCACAGAGGCAGAGTCTCCGGTGGACTGTGTGGTTTTCGATGACCTCTGGAAACTGCCTGTGACATCCTGAGTCACAGAATGACTCCATTTTCCATCTGCTGTCATGCAATTGTGTTGCTTACCAACAGCTGTCAGATGACTATCATATTGAATACTTTCATAGGGAATGTTATTAAAACAAATATGACCAGCATTTAGGATGAAGTAAGGGCACCAGAGCTTGCACCGTGCTTACTTACAGCAGGCACTGAAACGGGGCTGTCTGGTCTGCATCGAGGAAGTGTGGGCCCTTTTGTCTCACTTGCAGTGGTTATAAGTGGTTGCCCTGAGCAGTTGTGATTTATCTCTCTCAGAAGGGCTTTATGTTTACTCATGTAAACATTGACCACATTAGGGCTGGCCAAATAGCTTAGCAGATTAAAGCACCTGTAAGCAGACGCAGGGGCTGGGGGTTCAATCCCTGAGCCTGCTGTGCCAGCTCCACCCCCTGAGCCTGGGTGTGGTGGCATGCTCCTGTAATCCTAGCTCTTGGGAGGCTATAAACAGGAGGATTACTATGAGTCTAATCTAGTAGTAGTGAGACCCTGGACACCCTGTAGACCCTTCCCTAAAAAAATAAAAAAAAATGACCACATTTTTCATATGCTAAAAATACATATTCTCAGGATCTCCCAGTTATATTATTATGGGGTTCAGGTCTACTGTGGACCTTAGGCATGTGAATGCTTAATCTTCACCTCCTTAGGGCCTCTGGGGATGCCTGGGTCCAAGAACTACACTTGCAACAACCTTGCGTTATCCTGAGCCAGTGCACATCCTCTATTTTTTCCTTTCATTCTATAATTTATTTATTTTTGAGCCATCCTCAAAGAGAATTTGTCGCAGTAGTTGCTCATATAGTCCATGTTTTTCTCACCAAATAATGAGTGTGGAGAGGAGAGAGAGAATAGAGAGGAGAGGAGAGAGGAGAGGAGAGGGATTGAGATTTCATGGCATTCCTTCATCCAAGACTATAGCACCATTAATCTTCCCACATCTCACTCCTGCTGAGAGCTGGGGGAGTACTCTATACCCAGGCAAATGACTGTCCTACCTGCTCCAGTGTTTGGGGACCATCATAATAGAAGTAGCTAGAGAGGCAAGATGACCATTGCATGGCTCAGTGGCTTAATTCACCTGTTCCTCACAACTGTGCCTTTCTTGTTGTGGAGAAGGGTAAGGAAATCTTCTGTCTGGAGTTCCATGTTTCCTCCCAGTGATGGATACATGCTACTTTTTCCCCTATAAAATGAAAATAAATTTTTTTCTGTACATTGACATATGTAACTATGTGTATGTGTGCTATTATTAATTTACTAAAAACAAAAGAAAGAGTAGAAGATATAACAAGAAGACCAGAGCACAGATTTTCTTCTGCATCATGATTCCTCAGAACTGAAATGCACTTTGGTGAATACTCATGCATCTCTCTGTACATCATATGTGTATATTGTATGATATATGTTTGAACAAATGATAGAAGACAGTGGATAGAGGACAATAACTGAAGTGTTGTATTCAGGGCCCTTAAGTTCTAGGCTGGCCAGCACTAAGAAGTCCCGGTCATCATATGCCGTGTACCCTAGACCCACAGTGTCTAGATGTCCTATGCAGATATTCTATTGGCTTGCTTTCACAGTGTAGCAGTACGCGGGTGCTTGGTTTTGTTTCCTAGGCTTCAAAGTACAGTGCTTATGTTTGAGTTTTGGCTTCGTGCAACAGAACTAGTGATCCGGAGTAACTGACTTAATTTACTAAACCTTTCCTACTTTCAGCAAATGAACTCAGTAAAAGTACCTACCCTAGAGCATGGCTACGAAGAGGGAATGAGAACACCAGTGCGAAGCTGCCAAGCCTGTGACTGTAGCCTGTAACACTGTAGCCCTTGATTAATGGTGCATGACGCTCTAATTACTCTTTACCCAACATCTTGCTTTTGGGAGGCACACTGCTACAGCTTTTGCCTCTCAGGGATGAGGCTTGACTTAGTGGATGTTGGCCCCACCTTCCAAATGATTGAACCATGTGCCTCAAGGCATACAGCAGCAAAATATCGTGCTCAGAATATCATGGCTGATGTATTTTATCTTGCTGGCAAAGGACCCTAAAAGGTTTAAAGCTTAAATTAGAGCCCACACTTATACCGAGTCGGGAGAAAGCCACCATATGCCTCTCCATCTTGTGTGTGGTATGACTAGAAGTGAGAGTGAATGACAACACACCCGTGGCTGTGGCCAAGATGCGAGGCCGGCAGGCTCAATCGAGTGCCGGCATCCTCCCAGACTCGGCCGGCTCTGTCTGCTTGTGCATTTGACCTTGACAGCCAAGGTCTGTGTGGTTCCTCTTTGCTCGCTGTCATTAATCAGTCCTGAAACATCTTCTAAACAGACAGCTTGGCTGGATTGAATAATGTGCCTGTATTTTCACATCTGATAGGAGAACTAGTTAAACTGAAGTCACCTCCAGTGCCGAGCTTGGTGAGCAGGCTGCGAGTGTCTGTAAGTGAAACTTTTCCTGCAAATATTCTACCCATCAGTTCACAGTGTTGTCCTCCTGTCCCCAGGGGACCTGCAGTTATGATAACCTACAGTTTCTCATTTTCTCTCATGGTAAAAATTGTTGCCAGAGGAAGGGGTAGAATGACATTTGCTTTCACTGGCAAATGAGGCCAGATTTTGATTTGGAGTCACTTGAGAATTGAGGGGTGGCACATGGCACTGTGTGACAGGAAGTGAGGCTTGTCATGGCAGATGATGTTCACCATGCCCCGTTTTGTGGCTGCATACATTTTCAAAGTTCTGAGAATGCCACTTAATGCATGCTTTATTAGGTACGAGAAAAGTTGACATTGTACAGAAAAATGTACAATTGCTAGAAAGGAGGGTAACAGAACAAGTCATCTATAATAGTTTGCCTGCTTGAAGATGCTTCTGTGTTGATGGAGAAGTCATAAAATGTCTTAATTTATTTAACAAGCTGGAAACTCACATTAGAGAGCTTTCCTTGATTTAAGAAAACTTGCAATTCATGACAGGGATTTACCTGAAAATCAGGTGTCATGACTCTGGATTTTGAGAATTTTCCAGTTGACTTTCAAATAGAAATCTTATGATCTAGACAAGGCAGAACCATCTTTTTGTAATGATTTCATTTTTACGATGGCATAGCACCAACAGAGTTGGTCTCAGACTTGGAATTCTGTAAATTATCTTGAGAAAAAAAAATGGCTAGGAAGTATTTGCGGTGTATTGGGAAAGGAGGTCAGGAGACTGTAACATTTCTTTCACTTCGGTGCATGTTTTTGAGCACCATGGAATTTAGTCTTGCCTAAATCTGCCTCCTGCTTTCTCCCTCCTATCAGTCCTGATTAATCCCCTAGGTTTTCTTTTTTTTTCCCCCCCCTGTTGAGATTTAGTTTGTAGGTTGTCAGTACTATTTAACAGTGAGACTTTCCCACCAAGTACTGGGGATCTGTCCTTGGTGTTGGGAGGACATGGTGCTCTGTTAGCTGTGGGGTGCCTAGACAGTAGTTGTGTCACATCAAATTGTTGTCAGTAGCTAACTAATGAGGGGGTGGAGATGGGCTGGCATTTTGTCTTCCAGACGAATGAGTGATAAGATGAATAGTGCCACTCTTCTGGCTTTCTCTCTTTCTTTATTTCGGTTTTCTACTCATCTCATTTATTCTTCCTTCTCTCCCTGCCTGTGTCTCTTCTTCTCTCTCTTTCAGCCTTTATCTTTCATGTACACATCTATTCTCTCTCTCTCTCTCTTTCCTACCCGTGAACTGGTATTTTAAACATGGGCTGTCACAACATTTTCATAGAGTAGGAGAAACTATCTGGTGTCCAGATCAAAGACGTACGATTGTGGAGACCCAAGTTTATACTTTGATTCCACCATGTGGTAAGTGGTTAATTTGGCCTTCACTCTGCATTTTCTGTGTCTCTTTGTTCATCTTTAATCTCTTTAATTTGTTCATCTTTTAATAATACCTATCTCATGAGTTGGTTGGGTTCTGCCAAATGGAAGTGAACATTGTTTGCTGTTATTAATAAAAACATCTTCCTTGAACCCCCTTCTTCATGGTACAGTATAGTGGCTAATATTTTATAAGAGACAGTCTTTAAATGATACATTCTTCCAAAATCCAATTAAGGTTTTCACCTCAGTGACTTGGGATTGGTGGCCAAGAAAATGTCCATTCATCTCATGACTGGGAATTACTTGTAATATTTTCCTTTGTTCCATGAAGAAATGTATAATGAAAGCAGTTTTTTTTTTTTTTTTTTTTTTGTCTTTTTGAGACAAAACAGCTATGCTGTTCAGGCTGGCCTTGAGCTCACTTTTGTAGCCCAGGATGGTCTCGAACTTGCACCAATCCTCCTGCCTCAGCCTACTAAGTGCTGGGATTACAGACATGCACCACCATGCCCAGCTTTTTATTTTGTTTTGTTTTTGTATAATGAAAGCAATTTATGCTGTACCTTCTTAAGATTAATTATTTTAGGGCTAATAAGTCCTTTCAGTGAGGTACTGTATCTATCTCATCTCCTCAACCAAGTTTGGAAAATGTCAGGGCAGGCTTTGGTTCATCTCCTAAATGAAGAAGTCCTGATATAGTTTAAGCATGAAGCAGCCCCCAGGGACACATGTACATGTTGAGGAATTGGGTGATGTCCAGGGCAGCAGTGTTGGGAACTGGGGCCTGGACAAGTGGCTGGATCCTGAGGGCACGAACTTCAACAATGGGTTAATCCTTGAGGATTTGATAGCTGAATGGGCTATGAGAAGTAGGGCCCAGGTAGGGGAAATAGGTACCTGGTGGTGTGGCTTTGCCTGGGACATAGTCTCTCTAGCCCCTGTAGGCTGCCATGAAGTGAACAGGTTGCTTTTCACCCCAGTCCTATTATGACTTCTGCCCCACTGCAAGTCCAGGAACAAGGCAGCCAAACATTCATGGGCTGAAATTTCCTTTAAATCGCTTTTCTTCCTCTAAGTTGTCTTTCTCAGGTATTTTGCTACAGTTATGGGAATCTGACTCACACATATCCCCTTACTGGTGATAGATATTAGGCCTGAGGAGATAGATGCATGGTGCTGGCCAATCCCAAGTCCCCCTCTTAGAAGTTGGGAATTTTGACACAGCCCAGTGCTCATCCTCTTAAACGTTTCAGTAGGAGTGGTAGGAGGAAGCTAACGCTAGGAAGACGCGCTATACTTAGTTTAAGAGGATAGATAGACATGCCCATTTATGCCTAAAGGACCTAGAGAAAGTCGTGTCATCCCAAGAACCTTGGCGTTGTCATTTGTGAAGCAAGCAATGTGGTAGGGGCTACCTAATCAAACCAAGAACGTACACATTGAGGCATGGGAATACTTTAGCACACGTGGGGCACACAGTGAGTGTTAAACATTTTATATTCTATTTATCCCTCGACTAATTATCCTACAAATTTAACCTCAACTTTTATATTGGAGCTATCCTTATCTTTATACTTTTCAAGTCTTTGGCTTTTTGTCCTCCCAACTAAGTTTGGCATTTCAGGTCCTTCCATCCTTCCATCCTTCTGCTTTACCTTGTTTCCCTGGCAGACTTCCTCTTTAGCTCCATAGGTGTCTCTTGGCCACTTCCATTTTTCTATCTGCCCATGGCACAGAGGAGTTAGTTGCTCTCCAAGGTTCTGACCTGTGGCTTCCTGTTTACCTTTTCCTCTTTGGGCCATCTATTTCACCTATCACACTGCTAAGCTGATGGAGGCTCCAGCCTCATTTGTATAGCGCACCTGGCCAGTGGAGAGCTCCATTTTGAATTTGAGCTGCTCTGATTGAAATTCCACCTCTGGTCTTTGTTCAAAGCCATTCTGTCCCTTCCTGTCTCTCAGGGGATGACTGTCAGGTACCCACCTTAAAAGGCTACTGGTCTGACATCCTGTCCACAGTCCCCTGTTGTACATGCCTTGCAGGATAGCCCCAGAAGCTCATATGCTCCTCTGCACACTGCTCTTTGCGGCCTGCTCACCTTGTGCTCAGGCTCTGCAGCAGCCTCTGATTCCTCTCTCTGCTGCTGCTCCTCCTACACCAAACCTACGTTCCATGACAATAAGCTTTTGGCCATGTGTTTACCCTATTTAACTGTCTCCAGGATTGGGGCCAAGGTTCACACCATGATTTTTCCCCTTCGCTTCACTGAATCCTTCTTGTCTGCTGTTTTCAACACCAAGTGTCTGGACTTTATTATGTGCATAAAGTCACGATGCTTATCTCTGTCTTTCTGCATGATGTGCTGTCACTATTACACACCCATTCTCTCCTACCATGTTTTGCCTGGAAATTCTTGCTTGTCTTCTGCCACTTGGCCCAGGTGAAGAATTTTTCCAGGCCTTGTTTTCCTGGAGGTGACTAACTCTCTGTGTCTTGGATTTTGTGTTGGGAGTCCTTCCTATGGATACCCATAGTCCATCTATTTCTGCATATCCAATTTAGTGCAAAAAGTCTTTATATGTTTCCTACTTTAGACTGTGTATTTCTCATATTCCTTATCTTGAGCATAAGAGTTTCATTTATTCTTATTTATATTCGGCGTATTTAGCATCATGTGTAATATGTAATAGACATTTAATATCTTCAGAACTACGTCAATAAATAAGTAACTGAGGTTACTATACCTACTCTTTGTCATATTTAAATGATTCTACGGATTCAGTATTTTAAAAGAAATTTGTAAAGTCCACATTAGCCTCAGAAAGATTCCTCTTCCCTCTTAATCTGTCAGTTTTGAGGTTTAAAAAAATATGATGCTGGGGCAGCACAGTTTTAAAATACACTAAAGTGAAATATCCAGGCTGCACAGATTGTTTGAGAAAGCTGTTAATCCTACAGTACACTTTGCTTTAGGAAACACCTCATGATATAGCTCCTTTGCATTTTTGTTGTAGATTTTATCTCATTAAGAAGAGCATAGACCTGGTCATCTTACAAGGCAGACCAGTGGACTATAGATTCTGACTCTGGGCCTGAATTTTAATTCTTGAGCTTTATTGTTTGCACAAATTCCTTGGAAGTCAACAGAGAGCATATGTGTCTTTTTATCTTCTGGAATGGAACAATTTCTGGCTCAGTAAATGCTCCTGAACTTGTAAAACAGATTCTAGTCTATTTGGAGTCAGGCAGTAGACAAGGAAGAGAGTCTGCTTGTTAGTTGAGTCATGAATTCAGTGGGTCATTGAAGAGCTTTTAAAGGACCAGAAGGAGGTCATGTGATGTAGGGATCACAGTCCTGAGGATGTCTCTGTTGCATAAAAGAATGAGTTTGAACAGTTATGGGACCAAACTGGACCATAAAGTGGGTGAGGAGGGATTGGAAGGAACTCTGGGTTAGGAGTCGAAATCATGAAGGCTGAAACTAATTACAATATTCCAATTAAAATAACCCATCTGTTAGCTACCTGTTATCTTTTGTTCTGTGCCTACTCCCTGTGTGATGTGTTTTGCATACATTAATTCATCAGACAGTTCTAAGAGGTCGGTGTCATTTTCCTCTTTGCTGCTGAGCAAACCGAGGCTTTGAAAAGTTGATTTGACCATTAAAGTTAGAAAAGTAATATGGAATTTGAACCCAACATAACAAAGCTCATACTTCATTCCCACCTTACTAGAGAAAGCCTTTAAATTTCTGTATCTTCCAAGTTTGCAGCTGTACTGCTTTAAGCAAGTGATATAGTAGGATCTTGATTCCATCACATGTAACATTAGCAAGATAACTCTTACTTTTCAAATTTCTACGTGTTATTTAAATAACATGTGAAGATTATGTGATGTGAAATGGAACATAATAGACAATGAATCTAGGGACTATTACCAATAAGAAATAAAGGGCTCCGTATCCTGTAGGATTTCCATTTGAATTTCAAGTTGAATATTCAACCTTTAAAATCAAACCAATCCCCAAATTTGAGTTATTGCTGTACTAGATACATGAAATAGGAAAGAGAGAAATAACACACAATTCCAGCAAGATCAACATTATTATTTTCATCTTTTCCTCATGTTGTCAGCTTGTTATTTGTGCTATTTCTTAGAATAATAGAATTTATTCAGGCAATTTATCCTTAATACAAGTGATATAAATTGGACTATGAAGTGCTTATATATATCATGCTAATAATGTCTGGTTCATCCTTTTTTTCCTTCCTCTTTATAAATGGAGACATTGATTTCTTACTCCATCCTGTCTTTTATTACATTTTCTGCACCGAGGTTATCTCTGCTCACTGCCTGTACTGGCTACCCAAAGATGAACTGGTGTTTAAAACCATCTAACCACATTTTAAAACACCTAATGTATGCTTTTTTCTTGACACTCTGTATATTGGAGTGAAGTAAAACAAGAAAATAATATATTCACTCTTTCTGGGTGCATCTTAAGCCCATTAGTCAAAAATATGTACCTAGTTTATGATTTATGGGCCAAAACAGAGCTTTATATGAGACCTTATGAATATGTTAAATGCTAGGGTGTGGATCTATACAGGATCTTATGTCTGCTTACTCCATGTCCTCT
The DNA here is from genome assembly GCA_004027025.1 of Myocastor coypus. Classification (NCBI taxonomy): domain Eukaryota; kingdom Metazoa; phylum Chordata; class Mammalia; order Rodentia; family Myocastoridae; genus Myocastor; species Myocastor coypus. The sequence continues at coordinate 49,447 of PVJA010008020.1, forward strand.
CTGGGTAAACTACATGTATGGTTTTTACCTCAGAGCAGCTCTTGGTGATTCGTCAGACTATTATTTCTAACTCCAGTGTTTCTTTTGAACTTGCAATTTGTGTTTTGTCATATGTATTTGCAGTTGTTCCTCGACAATAAAAATCCTATGGGCACCTTTCAATCATTGCTCTGGAACTGACATTCACAAATCTGTCCTCTGCAAGTTTGCCTCTATGTATGAATCACACATGTTTAGAAATGTGGATAATGCAAAGCATGAACTATCTAGTTAGAATTCATGTAAAGCAAGAATTCAACCCCGTTCCAACTTGACTCTGTCACCAACTTTTAACCATTCCATTTTCCCTGCAGGCTGCTCATCATAAAATTCTGGCTATCTGTTTGCACAGAATTTTAGAGATGGTCTGATCCAAATCTCTCATTCTCAGATGATAAATTAAGTCCCATGGTGGCTACTGACACACTCAAGGGTCAGATAGTTAAGTGAGTGTCCAAGGTCACACAGTTTCACAAAGACAACCCATCACAAGGACTGGGTCAGTCATTCTTGACCTACCCGTGCACATTAGTGGTCATTTCTTGTCCATTAACTTTTCTAACATTTCTTGAGTTCCATTTTGTCTCTTTCTTTGTTGCAAAGATAAAGCCACGTAATCATAACAATAGAGAATAAATGTCAACCTATTTCGGTGTAGGATCATTTGTGAAACTGAAGTTATTTGTGCTTCAGACACACTTTCAGAGGTCTAAGCCAGATAAGGGAATCACATGTATAGAAAAAGAAGAAAGACCTGAAATTAATGTGGGTAGATGGAATTAGAAACATGGGTGACAAAACAGATTCATGGGAAGAAGGCATAGTGGGCATGAATGATCTCTGAACATTTTAGGATGCTACATATTTTTGTCTCTACCTTTATGATTAAAGCCCTATGGAGACCCTGTTTAAAAAGAGGGGGTGAGGGGACTCTTTTCAAGAGACTAAAATAGACAACAATGAATGCATTTATGATGGGTTGTCCTTGTGAAACTGTGTGACCTTGGACATCTCACTTAACTGTCTGACCTTGAGCATGTCAGTGGCCACCATGGGACTTAATTCATCATCTGAAAATGAGAGATTTGGATCAGATAATCTCTAAAATTCTATGCTTTTAAACAGCAAGAGTTTTATGATGAGTAGCGTGGGGAAAGGTATAATAGTTAAAAGTTGGTGAAGGAGTCAAGTTGGAACTGGGTTGAATTATATCTGGAACTACATTTTACTCTTGCTGAAATAGAGAATAATAATGAGTTGAGTATTAATATAGTCTGGCTTAAGTATAATACTAATATAAACAAAATTATATTGAGAGAAAATGATGTTTATAGAGTACACCATCAAGATGATCTCTGGAAAAGGAAAACTAAACCTTATCTAAATAGTTTTTTTCCCTCTATTGTCACCTTCGTTTTACATTATCATTATGTTTCCCAGCCTAGCTGATGAATCTCAAAATCTGCTTCTGATTGAGGTTTTTAAAGTTTTTCTCCCTGATAGAGTGTATACTTTTTCACTTACAAAAAGCAAATAGATCACGTGTTTTCTCTTCTGCGACAGAGAAATAAATATAAGCTTCTGTGCTCAATTCCAGTTTCTTATTGAAAAATATTTTATATAAATGAAAAATATTCATTTAGTTTTTGAACAAAGTTTTATCATGGATCTCTTACTTGAGAGTAAATACTCCTTAAAACAAGCTAAATGCACATCCTTAATAATTTAAAGTCAGGGAATCAACCATGTGTAAAATAGGTGTATGTTCACATAATTGACTACAGTATTTTGCTACATGGCTAAATGCATGATTTCCCCTAATAGAATGCCATTGTGGTCTACATCACATTTTCTAGTTCATAAAAGTCAAATGAGCTGTGACCATAGTCTCCCAAACTTAATGGAAAGTTCATTTTGTGACTTCTGAGTTTAAATTGTGTCTTTCTAGGATAAATCAATAGATTTAAAGCACATTAATGGATCACATCACCAAAAGGTCTAATCCTGAGTGACTAAAATGGTAGATCTAATTCAGATTTATGGCTTTCCTAGCATGTTAGACCTAAAGGTCTTTAATCCCAGTAATAAAATAATGGCTTTGAATTAACTGAATAATACTCACCTGATGTAGATAATTTATGTTGTCTACATCATCACCTGGCACAGTGCATTTCAAAATTTTGCGGGGAGTTAAGATCAATTTAATATGTGAAAATCAACATATATATATATATATATATATATATATATAACTTTATATATAACTTTACCCCCGTGTGTGGGATGCTTACTAGCACAAAAAAATTTATATGCCACTGTGCCAACACTCTCAGCTACAGCTACTTATCAGAAAGTTATCAGGGCTAGAAGGAAAACACATAAGTTATGTCCTGGACTGTGCAAACACTCTTGAGCACAGCCATAAACTATAGCTAGAATGTTCACTGACAGCCAGTCACCAGGGCTTTTGACCTTACTGGAGCAGCATAGGTCAGTGGAAACACCCAGACCCAGGGGTGGCTCCAATTGTAAGATGTAAATGAAGATTGGCAAGGATCCTTCATAAGGACACTTGTGGAAAGGTCACCAAATTGTTTCTGTCATCACAGGGAACACCTTGATGCTGAAAGACTGGGAGAGCATGAGGCCACCTCAGGGCTCTGAAAAGATGAATAGAATATATTGATATTGTAGCTGCCACCCAGAGAAAAGTGAGAATACATACTTAGTAGTGATGGAGGCTGAGGAGTCTCTCTGAATCCTTTAGCTCAAGGCTTTGCTCACTCACTTCATTGTATGCCCCCAAAGAGAAATGCTAGGAACCTGAGATATAGTGGGGTCTCCTGTTATGAGAGCGAAAAAGAAATAAAATCAAACAATGTGCATAAGTCTACCTGCCCTTCCACTTGGGTGAATATTTACTCTCAGCTTTGCTATAGCAAGGTTAATGGGTTCTTAAAGATCACTGCCCTCTGAAAAATTACATAAAAACCTTTATCTTATGGAGAACATAGGACCAAGGGAACTATGCCCATAACCTTCTTTAGTAACACATTCAAAATGAAGACTTTTATTAAAAATGGTCACACAGCATTGTACCTGTTAAGTGATTAGGTAAGGTAGAAATGCTGCAGTAACAATAGCTCTTCACTTTGAAGACCAGAAGTGGACTTGAGCAGGTGGATAGCCAAAGAGTAGTGTCATGTCAATTCCTGGGCACTGATGAGGCTGGCAGGTTATGTTGGGTCAAGGGAAGACATGCACCAGATGTAGATGGGTGGGAACATGTCTGGCTGCGACCTGAGTGGGCCAGTGAGTTTTAAGCTATGTGTTTCTCTCTGTGTTGCATGTTTGTGATGCTCTTTGCATGTGTGGCATTTTCCTAATTTATTGTCCTCTTTCTGCAGATAATAATCTACTATGAAGAACTATGAAATGGCAAGATGTACTGAGATGACAATTGTATCTCACCATGCCTTGCTCTAATATTTCATGTTTATTTTTCCTCTGTGATAAAATCACTCAACATAAGATCTACCATCTCAGCCACTTTTAACTGTGTGATCTAGCATTGTTATCAATAGGCCTGGTGTTGTATAGCTTCTCCAGAGCTAACCGGATTGCCTTTGGACCCATCTACTGACTTTCTCACACTTTCTTCTTTCTTACTCCATAGTAACTGCTTTCCAGTGCCCTGATTTTGTACGTTTCAGCGTTCTAAATTATTTCATAAAGATATGACAGTGCAGAATTAATGTGTTTTGCTTAGCATAATACCCATCAGGCCCACCCATGTTGTTGCAAATGAACATATTTTCTTCAAAAGGTTGAGTAATATTCCACTATATTACATATAATTTTAAATTGTGTTCATCCACTGATGGACATTTTGGTTATTTCCAGATCTTTGCTCTTGTGATTGGTGCTTCCGTGAACAGGGAGTACCTTGTTGAGATTGTAACTGTCAAGGAAATACAAAGTCAATCTACCATGAGTTATCACTAAATACATACTGGGCTGCCTTTTATAAAAATCAAACAAAAGATAAGTTCTGATGAAGAACCAAAAAAAGGGGAACACTTATAAATGGTCAGTGAAATGTGAGTCAATAGGGCCACCATGGAAAATGGTTTAGAGATACCTCAAAAACTCAAATGTAGGTTATCATTTAATCCACCAAGTCCATATGTGGGTCATTTTCTTTTCTCTGTTGTGTTAATTCCACACATAGCTGTCTGCTTGTGCCTGAACTATGGTACACAAATGCAACTGTCAACATGGAGTCAACTGCATTTGGCTTTGTTTGTTGTGGTGAATGCCTGATAAACCACTTTCTAAACTGACATGGGGAATGACTTTAACTCTTTCTCAAGAGTTGCTTTCTCATAATCTCTGCTTATATCCTAGTGGTGGTTATGGTGAGAAGGAAATCCAGTGCTTGAAGTTACTCCTGATGTTGATAATTAAGGAAGGATCTCCCTCCCTCTCCATTACATACAGTTCTTGTATTTTCTACCAAATGCCTAACAAACTTATGAAAAAACTTTGATTTTGTTTCCTATCAAGACAGTTTATGAATCTCTACTGTGACATGATCATGACCCTAAATATATTACTAATTATATAGGGCACTGTATCTTTGGAAATTCATCTTTGTACTGGTTTTTCCCAGAAGTTCCTAGAGGCTTCTGAGCCTACTCAGTTCTCTGAAAAATATAAGTTCAATAAAAGTAAGGTTCATTTAACTGACCAAAGTAGAAAAAAAAAATCATTGTTTCATTAGATTCAGAACTAATATTCTATAGAAGTATTTGAATCTAAGCCTAGAAAGGCTGAGCATCACCATGACAGAGGAGGCAGATTCAAGATTTTTTAAATAAACATGCAGGCATAGGTACAATGTCCCCAAAATGAACCATTTGTTGGGGAGGAAAGGTGATCAAATTGAGATACTGCAGAATGTACCAAACACTGCGGTTTGATTTCTCTGTGATGTTGTTAATTGAGTTGCCTGGCCTGGCTGATGATGGCAGCTTTTGTCAGTGTATTGGATATGTGTGGGTGCATTTGTGTGCAGTTCCCATAAACCCTTGGCCTTCCACAAAGAGGGCATTCCAAAAGAAAGAGATGAAAGAAAAATGCACAAATGCATGATAGCACATGATTAAGTTTTGACCCCACAGATTGTTAACCTTCAAAGCTAACTCTGCGGTAGCACAATATTATTAGCAATAAAAGGAATTTGCTTTGCCCTTTTTTAAATTACCATAAACCGATTGACTGAGACAGAATGATGTTAATATTTAAGAAGTAGGACACTAGATTCTATTATCTCAGAAGCTCTGTCACCAGGCCCTCTCTGTAGTCCTGTTATCTAATTATTTGGCTTAAATTGCATTAGTGTGCTAGCAATTTGTCTACCCCTGAAAAAGTAATTGACATTTGGGTTACTGCTTCATATTTGGGAGACTTGGTAGCTAGTTCCGAAGAATCCTCCTCTGTCAGGGCAGATTAGCTTAATGTTGCCCGGAAAAAAAAAGGAAGCTCTCTGTTTTAAGGTGTGCTGCTTCTGTAGCTGGCTCCAATTTGGTATTAAAATTGCGGTTCTGTATCAAAGCTGATAAGTCACCTGAGATGAAATTGAACAAGGTTGTCGTGACAAAGTAATTAATGGCATTTTTTGACTTTCAGATGACTTTAGGGGAAGCACACTTACTCTGTTCCTCTGATTCTGCTACTATGTTTATAAATATGTATGCACATTTACAAAGCATCTTTAACTCTTGTCAGATGTGTTTGTGGGCCCTGAATTTATGGTTCTTCTGAATTAAATAGCAGCAGGTACCCTTGGTACGCAGTACTGATCTGGCACTGACAGGCAAGGCTGTGAGTTTCCATAATATTTCAATCATATTGTTGCTCCTGACAGCACACACAATTGACAGGCACTTTTCTTTCTTCTTTTGTGTTTCTCGGACTAATAATGGTAAGCACTGTGTGCTGGACATCCCATAGCTGGACTTACTTCCATCTACTGGTTTTGGTGTAAGAGCAAAAGTACAGATATTAACAGATACTCTGCTTTTCTCTTTGAAGAAGAGTCGATGAGCTCAGACTATGCTTTAACAGTGTGGGTAACATACCTGAAAGGAGTAGACGACTTGGCTCCTTAGCCTAAGGGTGCCCTTGTGTGTACCAACTGCTTTCACACAGATCAAAACAGTAAATGGAGGTTGTCTAAGTTATAGATCATGGGCCTGGACAGCTACTATAGTCCCCAAGTTGAGAGCTGAACTGAGAATGTTCAGACAGCACGCAAACAATGGTGTTTCTTCCAAGGCACCAGTCAAACCTGACTGAGGACACAGTTTCTTACCAATCTCATCGCATCGATCTCTGTTCTCCCTGGGTTCCCTTGGCTTTTCTGGCCTCCTTTCAGTTCCCCAAGTAAGCCAACCTCCCTCATCTTGCCAGGACACTCTGTGTGCTGTTCCTGTTGCCTGGAATGATCTTTGCTATACTCTTTGCCAAGCCAGTCCCTGAGATCCCTGAGGAACGCACAGAAATGTTCCCTCTGCAAAAAAGCCCTTCCTGGTATCTCCTACTCTGCCCTAGTTATCTTGAATCTCAGCTTGGTGGCTTGTCCCTCAACTCTTAATCTGATAAACTGGCTCACATCCTCATCTCTGGTTTTATTTATTTATTTGTTTATTTATTGTTACCACCTGACTTCTTTGTTAGAAGATGTCCTCTGTAGAGGCAGAGATAGGGGTTTTCCTCACTGTGCTGTGTCTACAAGTCGCCAATTGAAGGTGCTCAGGAGGTTTGCTGATGGCATTAAACCTTCTCCAAATTTTAGCCATGACAGTTTAACTTTCTACTTTTGAGTGGTTTTGTACTTCAGGGAGTTGAAGAAGTGTGAAGGGTCCTTATATTCTCAACACCCAGCTTTCCACAGAGGAAATATCTGTCATGAGGATAGTCCACTGTCAATACCAGGAAGACATTGGGATTTCTCACACTCCTGTTAACAGTAATGACAATAGCTACCTCATTCTTTTGTTTTGATTCCTTGCCACTTTATATTTTCTACTGAGGCATTTTTCCTCCCTTGCTCTAATATTTCCTCCAAGGACATCACGGTTTCAAGCCTGTGAAACATGATGTTTTTTTAATATCCTCAAGGCAGGTAAGCACACTGTAATAAACTTTTTTTGTTTTTGTTTTTAAGATAGTGAGTTGAACTGTCATCAGAGAGCTGCTTTGTATTTTTTTTTTTTTTTTCCTAAAGGGGTGAATTTACTTTCTGAGAAAATTAAAGGGTAAAGAGTCTCTGGCTCAAGTTCTTTTCAGAGTTCCTTGGAAGTTTTCTCAGCACATATTTTAGCTACAGCTTAACATACACCTGCCCAGCAGGTTTCTGGCAAGAGTTGCCCATGACAGTGATCAAAATTAACCCTGATGCTGATGGATTGTTCTGTGCTTTCTCCTTTCCCCTTCAACCCTCTAATGCCATTAGTCGTTTCTGAGGCTCACGGTGTTCAGTGGGATGCTTTGCATACGGCACACTTTATCTTTCATCTCCCAAGAAATGGCAGTTAATGCAATCTGTAGAAAGCCACAAATGAGGCTGATAAAATTATCCAGCAGCCAAAAGGTTGCTGCACTCATTTATCTTGGCATAATTTGGAAGCTAAATGACAAGATTGGGGAGAGTCAGCCCATTCGACAAAGGTGTTACCTGGTATGATGAAAATCAAGTCTTTTTGTCCCTCACTTGCATGGGGGAGGTAGTTGGGAGAGAATATAGAGTAAGGGGACAGGACTTAAGGAGAAATCAGTTCCCAGAATTGTTATTCCAGGGCCCAATCGCCCTCTGGTAAGAGATTGCCACATGCTGGTTTAATTGTTTGCCTTATTGAATGACGGTTCTGCTCCTGTGTGGATGTTGACTGCAGAAAGGCAACAGGAGAGAGGAAGTTTTAGAAAATGAGTCCAAATTTCAGTACAGTTCATAAATTTCTCTTAACATTGAAATGGTACTTATTGATTTCTTTTTGTATTAAAATATATACCAAGCCTAACAGTTTTTAGTTTTTCCTTCAAGCACCTAAATAACAATGTGTACTAAAATTTATTTATCAGATAAGCAATATAAAATATGTTATATAAAATGACAGCATAGATTATAGTCTCAGTTATTGGAAATTATTAATTTAAAAAATTCTAATCACTGAAGATGATACATATCTCTGGGGATTTTTTTTTTTTTTTTTTTTTTTTTTTTTTTTTTTTTTTTTTTTTTTTTTTTTTTTTTTTTTTTTTTTTTTTTTTTTTTTTTTTTTTTTTTTTGTCTTTTGAGACAGGGTCTCGCTATGCGATTCAGGCTGGCCTTGAGCTCACTTTTGTAGCCCAGACTGGTCTTGAACTCACATTCATTCTCCTGCCCCAGCCTCCCAAGTGCCAGGATTACGGGTGTGTGCCACCACACCCAGCTATCTGGGGATATTGCTATAGGCAGTTAAGTTAGACAAAATATTATAGGCAGTCAGGTAGGGCTAGGCCCTGAAATGAGCCAGTGCAAGGATGAAATACAGTATGTTGCAACTATGGGAGAGACAGGCACCTCTGCTGTGGGCCTGGCCTCAAGAGAAAAGATAAAACAAATGTACCTGCATGCTTTCTAAAGGTAAACATCAAGGACTGATATTCCAAATAGGTAACAATCACATCGAAAAGCCAGGAAGAGTCACTAACCCAGCCCTTTGCTAGGAAAGCCCCTGTTCTGGATTCATGCCCACTCGGTAAGTGACTTGCTTCCCCATTTGATTCTGACTTAATCAATTTTACCTGTAGCCTTCTTGGTTGACCATAGTTTTGTCCACCTCATGCCCACCTTGCAATTTCCCATTTTTCCTGCTGTGGACCTGTTGTGGATTTGCTCAGTAACAATCTCCAGAAAAGAAAGAGTGTTAGGCCACCCATTCGGGATCCCTTCTGTCTCTCGCAGACAGAAGCTTTCTTTCCTATAATAAATATATTCTGCTTTTAACCTCCCATTGTTTCTAAAATTTATTCTTCAATTTTAGAGAACAGGAACTCAAATCAGACATCTAACAAGCTTCTTTCCCCTATATCATATTGGTTTTCTGTAACTCTGTGTGTGTGTGTGTGTGTGTGTGTGTGTGTGTGTCTGAGATCTACACACAACTCTCATTCATTCATTCATTCATTCACTCATTCCTAGGCTAAAATCCCCTTAGAAACATGAGTCTTTCTTGTTCAATTCAGCACCTGGTCTAAACCAGTTAACAAACATCACCTGACTGTGTCCTGAAGCAATGCTTGGGGTAATTTTTTATTTGGTCTGTAATTTAAAGCAATCCAAATTAGTTAATGCTGCTGTCTTAGTTACTCTTCTCTTGTTGCTTAGACAAATACCCAACACTCAAAATGAGGGAAGAAAAGGTTTATTTAGCTCACAGTTACTGGAGGTTTCAGTTCATATTCAGCTGGCTCCAAGGCAGAGTGGCACATGGCAGAGAGCAACCTTTCCTGGTGGCAGCTAAGAGCAAGAGTGGCAGGGAGAGAGCTAGTAGCCTAAGCAGCTAACTTCTCTTACTTTACATTGAAATGCAAATCGCCTGCCCCAGGGGAGAGGCAGCACCCATTTTCACAATAATCAATTACAAAATCTGGAAGCTGCCCCCATGGCTGCATGAGGCTTGGGGGGGGGGGGGCACCTATACCCAAACCACAACAGCTGCCTTTAAGAATCAGGACTTTTTCACATAAGTCTATGTTTCTGAATCTTTTTGGAAAGCTTCTTTTCTTTGGCCGTGCTGGTCCCCCTAACATCAAGGAAATAATTCAGATGGAGTGACCACAGCTGCTTTTGCCTGAAGGAGGCCCCGCCCAGTTTCCCCTGTCCCCACCTCTCCTATAGTGTCCCTATGAGAGAGTTGAGTCTCTTTACCACTAGATCATTTATTATCTCACATTGGCCTCTTTCCCTCATGCTTGTGCAATGACAGGTACACTTAGCCATTAAGGTTTTTGTCTTTCATCTTATAACCTTGAAGAAAAACTTTGAAAACATTTGTAGTACAAAAGTAGAAATCTGCAAACACTTGCAAAGGGTGAGGACAGCTTAAGTATTTCTTCCCTCCCTATATAGATGCACTGGGAAGGGGTAAACTAAAAATAAAAAGCAAAACCAACCAAACAAAAACTAAAAGGACACAAAGAGCTTTGCTTCTGCTGAAAGAGACCTGTGATGAGAAGCTGCTGGAGAAGGTGTAAACATCTTCACTCATAAGCACAGCACCTGTGAGCACGGGTCACATTTTGTGGACTTGGTGAGCCACTGACTCATACCACTGACTCATAGACATTGGATACTCGTGACCTCTAAGTGCTATAGCTGGCTACATCAGCACAGAAGCTTAACAGTAAGATACAAATGAAAACCTTTCTCACATTTCTCTGTCACCAAGTCTGTTCCCTTCATCTGAGCTGACTTAACTCCTTCTCATCTAGTATGTGGAGACTTTTGGGGACCAGCTAAAGCAAGTGATTTGCAGGTGGAGGCAGACATAATTAGGCATTAAATACTCGGTCCATGTTATTGCTCTGAACACATTGTACCCATCTTCCTCTTGAAAGCTTTCCAGGTGTGGAGGAAGCCAAGTGTGCGTCACAACCTGTGGGTCGTGACCCCGGCAGCGATCAAACAACCAAAACTCAGGGGTCACCTAAAGCCATTCCGAATCATAACTAGCAAAATTACAGTTTTGAAGTAGTCACCAAAATTATTTTTTGGTTTGGGGTCACTGCAAAATGAGGAACTGTATTAGAAAGGTCACAGCATTAGAAAGGTTGAGAACCACTGCTCCAGATTCAGGAGGGCAGCACAAACCTTTGTCAGTGGATCATGGGCCCATTCTCCTGCCCCAAAGCAAGTGAACCATGTGATGGCTCAGGTCCTTCCTGCCTGAGTTGGAGTTTCTGCAGATCATCCTGTAGCAGAGCAAAGAACCAAAGACATCTGGGATAAGTGCCTGGAATCCTTACTGACTCTGATGCCTTTTTCTTATGCAAGCATCTGCTATCAATGGCCACAGCATGTATTTCTGGCCCTCAAGGACATATTTTTTTTTAATTTAAGTGATTACGTTTTCTTTCTCCAGATAAGGAGCCTAAAAAGTTAGCAGTTTTACAAAGGTCTAATAATATTCCTTTATTCTTCAAAGACAAGAGCACAGATTTTCAGCTGCAGAGTCCTTAAGCCGAGAGTACATAGGTCTTACAGGGACTGGGAGAGCCACTCCCAGGGAAATACCAGGTCTGAAGTCTTTTTTTTTTTTTTTTTTTTTTAGAGAGAGAGAATAAAAAATAGTGAAAAAAAAGAATTAGAAGTGATACAGAATTTCACTAAATAAAATGGCAGGAATTCAACAATAGTTGTTATATTGCATATTGTTGTCTTCAAATTATTTGTTCAGATTACCAGATATAAGCATGTAAAAGTGGTCAAAAAATCTAAAAAGAAGGAAATTTATTTAGTAGGACAGCCACAATAATGAATACATTGCATATTGTTGTCTTTATAGTAGTTCAGAGTACAAGTAGTAGACATGATAACTTTTCAATATACATTAGTGCAAATATTTTTTCCAACTAAACTAAGAGAAAGTAGTTGTTTGTATAGTCCAATAGTCCATAATAATAGTGGTTTATCAGTGCAACTGGCAATGTCAAAAGCTGTTGACTTGAGCCTTTTACAGCTCAGCATATTAATATGGCTTTACTTTTTATACCTCATGGTTAGACTTTTCTGCTGGATGGTTAAGGCCAAGTTAAAGCAAGACCTACAAATCAAAACATGTAAGTTTTGTAGCTGACAAGTCAGTCAAATCCCCTCAGGATTTTACCCTGAAACCATGTACAGCGTTTTATAGAATTTTTGTCAGTGTCAGCCATCTGGATGAGTCACTGCCATTGCTTGACCAATTTGCTCTCTGTGAAAGCCTGAGAGACTGTTTCTCTCTAGGTGACCCTCCTTAGGCACATTATACATCGCTGATCCCTTTCCTCTGTGGCCCCATAATCTCCTTGAACAGAAAATTTGGGATACTACTGAATTATAGGATGTTATAGTACATCTCAATTATAAGCATCAATGTACACGGACTAAATTCACCAATTAAAAGAAATAGACTGGCACGATGGATTAGGGAGGAAAGAAATTTAGACATTAACTGTTCCTTTCAATAGGCCAGTAGGAATCAGTAGTACAATTCTCCCAGCTATCCAGCTATTTTCTCCTTTCTTTCTTACATTTTTTCCTTTCCCTCATCCCAGTTGTTTTTTCCCCTTTAAAAGTTTCTTTTCCTTTCATAGTATCTATTGGACCTTTTAGATTTTATTTACTCTTTCAGGTTCTTATTCTATAGAGATAATACAGTGTTTACACATGCAGATCTGATATATTTCACTTGTGAGTATGGTCTCCAGTTGCATCTATTTACCCATAAATCCTTGAGTCTGTCTTTTTAATAGCTGAGTAGTGCTCCAGAGCATAAAAATATCACATCTCTTTTTTTTATCCATTCCACAGTTGATAGGCTTTTGAACTATTTTCAAGATTTAGCTATGATGAATTGTGCTACTATAAACATAGGTGCACATATATGTCCTTTTGGTTTTCACACTGAAAAAGTTATCATGACACTGAGGCATGTGCTCATACTGAAAATCCCAAAGAATCAGTGTGTGGGCTGAGGGCAGTCATGGGGAAATTCTAATTCTGTTCGAGGGCACAGGGCCTTCCTTTTGCTAGCATCTCAACTCGAGCAACTGGAGAGTTTTCCACAATATTTTACCTTCTACTAATGGTAAAAATGAGTTAGTGTGACTTCCATAATATGAACCTCTTTCCCTTCCAAAGTAAATTGGTGTGAGTTTCTACCTGGGTACTGCCTTTCTTGTATTTCAGGTTGGGATAACTGCTAAAAATGGGAGCTTTGTGCAATGTTTATTCCTGAATGCTGCTTGTGGGAATTTACCTTAGACATAAACAAGGAGCTGATAAATCAACCATATCCCAGGCACTCAGAGGAATGCAATACAGCTATTAACTATGAAAAAAAGCGCTACGAGATATTGACACAGATAGATGTACAAGACACACTGTTAACTGGGAAAAAAGGTATTGAATAGTAATAGTATGTGCATTTATGTGTTATATGGATCATGTTCATAATTATCTGACAATTACAGAGAGATGCATATGCAAAGATAATATATTAATATTAAATATATAAGATATGTACTACATATTGTTGGTAATTATGCCTATACATGCAAAGCTGTATGTATGCATATGTGCGTACTTATAAATATTCATCAAATGATAATACAGCAAGCTGGTAGGTTTTATAATTGAGGATTTCTACATATAAAATGTAATTCACAGGGAAATAGGTATATTTTTAGTCTAAAACATATATTTTAAAAAATAGGCCAGTCATAAATAATTCTATTATAAATGGAGAATTTAAGAGCCACCTACTTAGAATAATCATTTTACATAATGAGCCAGACCAGAAAGGCCTCTCCTCTTAATACAGAAATATGCTAATTTTATATTGACTACTTTGGTCATTGAGAGATATCCCTGCTTGACTTTCCTACCTTTTAAAAGACTAGAGACACCTTTGGAGCCAAAAGTCCCTCAGCTCAGCCTATAAACCTGAAAATGTAAGTCTTTCACTGGCTTTAATTTCTGTTCTCACTATATATTTGCATTTAAGCACAGAAACTACATATTGGTCTTTTTTTCTTTAATTATGCAATGTGTCTTTTGAGATTGTTCAATGACCCCATGTGAAGTGGTCTTGTACAGTGCTAAAGGTTTATGTGGTCATCTTAGTGGCTTTTGTGGGCATCTGCATTTTGAGAGCCCCTCCTGGCTCTGTCCTCCCAGCCCTGGCCTGACTTGTAGCTGTCTTATCAGAACCTTCCACTACTGTCATTGTCCTGGTGGCTTATGTCACATATTTAAAATGTGTACAAACATTGGAGTCATTGGTCTGTTCTGTGTTCTTTCTTCAACTTGATAATGAAAAGAAATAATACCAGAGGATGTGAATGATTCTGTGCTTGAGATCCAAGATGAGCCTGCAGAAGGCCCTTCCCTGTCTGGATAGCTAACTTATCCACTTCCCTTCCTCCTCCCTGTGTGTCCTAGTGGAGGTCTCTTCACCACACTCAGCCCCTTGATCTAAGCCTGAGTTTCTCAGCCCTGCCACTGTTGACATTTGGTGTGGGCAATTCCTTGTCGTAGCAGGGAAAAAAAGAGTAGGCTCCGTCAGGTCCATTAGAAGAGGCTTAGCAGCCTCCCTGGTCTCTACTCAGTAGATGCCTAGCGAATGCCTCTCCCTAGTGAAGATAACCAAAATGTCTCTTCACATCAGAAAGCATCTCTTGGGAACTAGAGACTCTAGTTGAGAATCACTGCTGTAAGCAGGCATCGTGTTCATTTTTCCAGCTTCTAACCAGCCACACTCCTTGCATATCAGCTATTCATGTAGAGTCCCTCTGAAGTTGGGTCAGTCTCCTCACTACTAGGACCAGCCATGTGCCTCTCTGTCTCTCATCTGCTCCCTCTTCACTTACTCACTATTCTAGACTTTATTCTTCAGAATCTTTAATATGCTAATGTACACTGGGAATCTCTAAGTATGAAAGAAACAGAGGGGTAGAATGGATCCCTTCTTGAATTAATTTGATCATAAACTCTTCCCCAATTCCCACACATGAAACCTGTCTTAGGACTAACATCTGTAAACATGCTGTCAAAGAATTTCATTCCTTTTTTAATGATACTGCTCCCTCCCTAAAGTCTTGTTATTTTACTTAAGCTGGAAGGAACTTATGTTTCTTCCTTTAGATTTGTTTGAGCATACTTTTGTCACTTTCTCCCAGATGGACTGTTTATCCTGGTTGATGACTGTGTAAGCACATCTCATTTCCAAGGTGCACACATCTCTTCAGAAGCAAGCTTTCTGTCTCCTTCAACTCAGCTTGCATTCTTGAATAACATCCCAGTGGCTGGACTATATTTCTAAACCAGGATAAGTCAATGTGCCATTTTTTGCCAGTGGCATCCACATGGAGAATGATGCAGGGTCAGTTCTCAAATATTAAAGACCAAAACCATAAGGACTTTAACCACCTGGAATACAGAAGTTACTCCTCTTCTCTGCTTCCTTATCCTCTGTGGAGCCTTGACTGAAAGTAAGCATAAGACAATTATAGTTATTGAAGACATAGGTTACAGTTTGGTAGTTTCTACCTCCTCCAACCCCTTTAATTCCATCTTTTCATCCAAGCAACTATCTCAGTTAGATAAGTATACCTTTTTTTTATTTTAATTTGATTTCTTTTTTTTTCACTGTAGTTTTTTTTATTACTTTTAATAAAAAATAACAATGTATAACAATGTGACTGTTTCAAAACACATTAGTCGTTCATTTCAATATTTGATACAATGCATATTGTAGTCCTATTAGTTATACAGAGCACAAAGTGTAGATGTTATAATTTTTCAAATCACTATTGGTACAACTGAATTTCTTCTCATTGAACTAAAAGAAAGTAGCCGTATACATAATCCAGGGTTTGATAATTGCAATGGGTTATAGGTAACACTGGCAATGTTGCAAGCTGTTGATTTAAGCCTAATTTGATTTCTTTATTAGCCCCAGTTGGGAATGTTCATAAGCTACTTTTACACTGTAGACTGAGCAAAAGTAAAGCATGCAGCAAACCAAGATAGTAACACCCTATGGAGGTGAAGCCCCAGCTTCCATATTATTTTAATATGTGTGAAGACTGACAACTTCTGATCTAACTTTGTGAGAGTTGCTGTGCTTCCTTCCCTGATATGCTTAAGCACTGAAAATCAAAATCTCCCTTGTAGATATGCTTCTGAATGATCTATTTTATTCTTAAGTGCAGTCTTGAATACTGACTTCCTGAAGAGTTTCCTGGTTCCACTTCTTGGGTGCCTGGAAGCTCTGCTTTGGTGGCTGGCTGCCCCTCCGTTCTTCCTCGCTTCTCACTGCTTACCTCTTGCCATGTCAGCAGAACCCTTTAGGTGTGTGCTTGGGATTTTGGCAGTTCTAGTTCAAAAGAAAGGCCCTAGAAGTGGCCTGTTCTGATTTATCCACATCTTTACACAAAGCACACCTGGATTACTGGGTTGACTAAAAGCACCTCTTTGCTTAGGTCACGATCACCTCTGTAGAGGGACTAGTACCATGTCTATTCGTGTAAGAAATATTTTTTGTAGGGGAGTAGAATTTATGTATCCCCATCTAAAAAACCAGAGTTACTTTATTGAATGTCCCACTTTCAGAGGTGTATTTGAGAACAGAAATACTGTCCTAAAAGTCTGGACACTGCCATATTTCCTCTGTTTGAATAGGTGTGCATTTTTTAATACTTAAAACTTTCTGCAAGAAGGAGCTGGGGAGATGGCTCCGAGGCACAAGTGCCTGCTGGGCAAGTGCAAGGTCGTGAGTTTGAACCCCAGTCCCACCAAAAA